>CAUYRT010033993.1:0-32230 GCA_963574885.1 Lepilemur ruficaudatus
ATGCCTGTAGTCCCAGCCACTTAGGAGGCTGAGGCAGAAGGATTGCTTGAGCCCAGGAGTTTGAGGTTGCTGTGAGCTAGGCTGACGCCACGGCACTCACTCTAGCCCGGGCAACAGAGTGAGACTCTGTCTCAAAAAAAAAAAAAAAAAAAAAGAATGGAATAAATTAATTTTAGTAATCCATTTTATTTATCCCAACATATCTCAAATATCATTTCAACATATGATCAATGTAAAAATTTTAATAATATATATTTTTATATTGTCTTCAAATTCTGTTGTGTATTTTATACTAACAGTTCATCTCAGTTCAGACTCTAAATTTTCTTTTGAAGTAGTTGATCACCATTTGGATTTCATAAAATTTATAGTTGAAAAAGTAGATCGACATACCCAAGTTGTTCCAAACATATTTAAAAGATTTCCAATAACTGAATTGAGCATCATTTCTTACATTTTTAAATAAAAGTAAGTAAAATTTACTATTCAGTTTCACAGTCAGACTAGCCATATTTCGTGTGTTTAAGAGCCACATGTGTCTAGAAAGTATAGTATTGGACAGTCCATCTCTAAAACAACATGTTTAAATTGTGGTATTACAATACAGGTAACATATATTCAAATGTGATAATCATTCGCAAATCTATTTGAAGCAATTTGTTACTAAAAGTAAAGCATCAACATATATTTTAAAAAGCAAGCCATTTGATTCAAAACATTATCAAAATTATCCCTTTAGTAAATTTAGTCATTTTTATTTACTTTCCATCTGAACCGTCTTATTCAATGGGGAAACAGATGAATGTCTAACGCAAGCCCATCCTGGACGGTAGTGTATGTATGCAACAGCCCATAGCGGGCTTGTGAATCAATCATGTACTCAGCAGATACTGCTCAGTGGGATACACAGTGTAGTGATTCATCACACTGCAATATTTTAATTTCTTCTTTCCTAAATCTGGATATGTTCACGGGAATTTTTTGCACATGTGAACATTTTCCATCATTCTGGTATGGGGTGGAAAGACTGAAAACCATGACTACTTTAGAAAATGAATCTCACAGATTAGTTCCTATGTAAAAGAAGGAAATAGATTTTGATAGATTGTGACCACACCACTTCTGATCATTCAAGTAAAGCAACACCATTTAGATCTGGTACATTGAGAGCTTATAACATAGCTCAGGAACTGAATGAATTTTCTCAGTGGGGGAAGACTATTTTGGATTGGGACCTATTTTTTAAGAAGTCTATAGAAATCAACACTATGATGCCATTTGGGGGATGGAAAGAGTGAAATTAAATTATAATTTTAATTAAATTTACAGGCCAGATTCCTGATGGATGAATTGAGTATACTTTTTTATTCATATTAAACATTTGAAATTAGAAATCTAGAGTACTTTAAAATGCCATTATTTATTTTATTTTAATTGCCAGGTAATTACTGAGCCAGTACTACCCCAAAGACTTGGCAATTACTTAAAAATCTCCAAAGTGGTTCTTATGTTCCTCAATTAAAAAGAACCATATAATTGCAATTTTAATAAAAACCCAAGGAAAGGAAGCCAAAGTTCATCCCAAGATAATTTCTCCTCTCTGTATTGGGATAAATATGTATGGAAATAATAGAGGGAAATTCAATGAACTGAGCATTAAACGGTCAAAACAGGAACGTTTAAATTATCCTGTTAGCGCTTAAAAATAATTTGTACTCTAAGTCCAGTGACCACTCGCCAGGGAGAACCAAAGTTGAGAAATTTCTATTGAAAACATGACTCAGAGGAAAAAATGCAGGGGCTGGTAATGAAGGAAATGATTGGATATCATTCCCAATTGGTTATTCCTAAGATCACATGTTCTGAGCATCTTTAAAAGGAAGTTTTCTGGACTCAGGAGGGTTATAGCACCTTCCTGAAAGCTGCTGCTTCTTTCTCACCTTGAAGAATAATCCTAGAAAACTCACAAAATGTGTGACGCTTTTGTAGGTACCTGGAAACTTGTCTCCAGTGAAAACTTTGATGATTACATGAAAGAAGTAGGTAAGGAAATGCATTGTGGAATAACTAGATTTATAACATTTTCTCTGGGGGGAAAGAGCTTTATAGATGTGTTTTCACTCTGGAAGCTCTGGCCAGACGTGAAAATGCTGCTTTCTACATAAAGGCTGTGCAAGTAGAAAATATCAAGAAACATTCTGAACCAAAGCTGCAACTAATGATTTCTAAAGGTGAACCAGTATAAAAAAGGATCTAAATGGAATTTTTATAGTCTATAGAAATGACAAGATTTTATTTTAATTGAAAACTTGAGTGTCTTTGGTTTACTTGGCTTTTTCCCTGTTTTTCTTTCATCTTCTTTTGCATATAAAATATGCAATAACTTGGAAAGAAAAGTGTGTTTATTTCCTAGAGTGCAATAATTTCCATTTGAAAATGAAGGCATTATATTTCCCAACTGAATGCGTTAACTTTTCAGTAAGCGTATGTTAGCCAATTATTTTCTTGTCTCAGTGTGAATCCATTAAAATGTGTGGTTGTTTTATGGTAGACAAAAATCTTAATTTCAGAAAATATGTTTCTTAAAGGGCTTAAATGCTTCTTTGACAGGAAATGACATGGGATGTTACAGAATTATTGAGTACATATGTAACATACCTCCTTTTCAATAATGGAGGCTTTTAATTTTTGAGACTCTGTTGATGTTGCAGTGTGTTGTTGTGTGACTGTCTCCCAGATGATTATGGAAGTAAAGCAATGGCCATAAATCAGAGAATCCTCCCCCAGCCCCGACCCCTGTACATGATACAGTTGGATCCAGGGTTAGCAAACTTGGGAGGAATTTTACACAATATCTTTATTAGAGTCTAGGATTTAATCCCTAAATCTCAAAAGACTTAACCCTCCCCTAAATTATACGGTATATTTTTTGATTGTCTGTAACTACTGTTTTTCTTATTTCTAGATGAGGGGGGAAATTAGGGACTTCAGCCATGAGAGAGACCTAACTCTCTAGACTATCAACTAGCTGGGGCTATTTGGCTATTGATGTTTAGAAATATTTTTTACCTTTAATATTTATTTTCTAATAACACTGTACTTTTATGTTATAAAGGACTGATGATAATTAAAGACAATAAGATACCTCCTGAATGAAATTAACTATTCTAATTGAGGATGAGAGAACAGGTATTGCCTTCATTAGTCAAATAAAGACAGAATCAAGCAAGTGGAGAATATGATTTTTCGCAAGGTCAGCATTCTAGAATTACACTTGATGTTGTACCCATTCCCTATGCTGACTCACTCTGTATATTTAATGTTGTATTTTGTAACAGAGCCAGGACTTGATGAAGCAACATATTATCTTCCCACTTGTGGCCACTTTTCAGACAGGGAGATAAATCAGAGCCCCAGAATTACTTACTTTGCACAATATTTCCCCTCTATTTCTAACCTTTGGTCACCTTTAGTCAAAGAAATAGCTTAAATGTATATGTATGTGTTAAAAAAAATACAACACATCTATGACTGTCATAAATTCTGTATAACATGTGCAGTGGCAGCAAGTTACTACTATGTGAGGTTGTAAATTGTTCATCCCACACCTTACACAAGAAAAATATATTCCCCTTTTTAAATAGGAGGAGTTCACAACTTAGGTGATTGGGAATCAAAATATTAGTTTCTAAACTCTTCTAGAAAGAGTGATTTCTTAAATTTTGAAGTATAAATCGATGCTTAGTCCCTCTTTAATATTTTCCATAAATTATTAGGAATGATATTACCATTTTAAAATTATATGAATGTAGAAAACACTTTGCTTTTTGGAGAAATTAATTAAAAGCCCTCATTTCATGGTGGAGTAATTTAGAAAACAAGCCCAGAGAACTTGACGTGGCAGCAAACACCATGAAATACGATTTTTATATTTTCAAAATAGGTTATCTTTTAACTGAATAACTCTATATTGGCCCCTCAACTTCTTCAAATTTCTGTCTTTGTGGATTTTTAAATACAGTCTTTAATATTTAAGAAGGAATGGTCAAGTTGCCACAAGTGTTTCATTAATAGAGAAAAATGACAGTGGCTGACAGTTTTCTAAATACATATTCAAAACGACTTAACCTTTATACATATTCTTGTTGAAAATTAACAATGGGTCTCCTGAGAAGTTGTTTCCGGACGAGAAAAGGGGAAGTGTAGAGCATGGACCTATTAATACACCCAGGAGGATGGCTGGAGCCCAGGAGTTTAAGGCTGCAATAAGTTATGATCACACCACTGCACTCCAGAGTGGGCAACAGAGTGAGACCCTTTCTCTTAAGAAAAATATAAACCAAAAACCAAAAAAGACAAGAATAGACCTACATCTATTGTGCCTCAGAGTGTTTCTGTAAGTGTTAGTCTGATTTACTTACCTGCAGGAGCTATTTAAATGAAGCCCTTAAGAAACTCACTGGTGCCTTTCTCCTCTTACACGCGTGTGCACACACACTGTATGGTTTGTTGACTTAGATAAAGATGTGAGAGAAAATGTAAACCTGACACTTTTTCTCTTCCTAACTGTAGGCGTGGGCTTTGCCACCAGGAAAGTGGCTGGCATGGCCAAACCCAACATGATCGTCAGTGTGAATGGGGATGTGATCACCATTAAATCAGAAAGTACGTTCAAAAATACTGAGATTTCCTTCAAACTCGGCCAGGAATTTGACGAAGTCACCGCAGACGATAGGAAAGTCAAGGTGAGAAATCAGGAATTGGCGCAGAGTAAATGCCTAGTTTCTAAATTGTCACTGCCTGCAAGAAGATATTTTATTATGAAAAGAAAACTATTCTGTTATAGACCAAAGAGCCCTGAACTGCTACATCTAAGCCATGTTGCTTTCAATACATAGTTGGTGAATTTCCCCCTTTTTATTAAGTTGTTCTTAATATGACTATTATTATTAAAAATTATTAACATAATTTATGTATCACACAATACGTAAAGTAATATTAAGGTAATATTACAATGTTAGAGAATGTTTTTAAAAGAGTAAAAGGAAAAAAAGGAAGAAAAATCACCCATACTACTACCATCTCAATGTAAATTTATGATTTATATTCCTTCACAGTATTTTTTCAAATGCAATTTATATAAAACATTCTGGACATAATGTATATATGTAAGTTGTTGTGCTGTTGTTTCTGACATTCATTTTTTTTCTTGTAGCAGTTTATTCTTGACATTTACAGTTACTAATGACCTCAAAATATTCCTTTGAACAAAGGCACTGTATTTTTTATTTTATTTTCTGCCATCATAAGCTAATGGTAATTACTTTTTATTATGCCTGCAGAGCACCATAACCCTAGATGGGGGTGTTTTGGTACACGTGCAGAAATGGGACGGCAAATCAACCACCATAAAGAGAAAACGAGAGGGTGATAAGCTGGTAGTGGTGAGTATCTCCTGGCTACTCAGTTCCAGATCCTACTGCTAGGTCATCTCATGATCTTTGTGCCACATAAAGAAACAGATACTTACCTTGATTATATAGAACAAAAAGGTGATTTTATTGGGATTATGGTTCCATTCTGGCAATTGCCCTCCATGCTTTTGAGCTCAGCCCAGGTATGCTGTCTCCCAGGAAATATTCCTGCTCCCTCTTAGGCACCCTGAGGCTGTCTCCAGCGGTGCCTCCAGCACACTGCAGTATATATCTGCTTCTCGTTCATCATGTACATTGCAAGCTCCTTTGAGGGGAAGACTTGTATCTTCCTGGTCTTTGTGTCTCCCTAATTTATTACAATATGAGGTCTATATAGAGGAGCTCAGAACAAATGTCTTTTGAACGAATATTGTTTCTTTCCCAACACTGAGAAATACAACAAATAAACTAATGGTTTATTGGTTTATTAGTCCCAGTGATTGACCAAGATTTTTTTTTTTTTTGCGTGTCTAGGAATGTGTCATGAAAGGTGTCACTTCCACCAGAGTTTATGAGAGAGCATAAGCCACGGGACACTGACCTGGACTGAAGTTTGCATCAAACTCAATGACATACTCTTGGATGTATTGTTCAAAAAGAGATTGTTATTTTCCACTATTAAGCAAGCAGCCAATTTTATCCAATGCTGATTTTATTCAATGTGGTTGTATTGGTTAAATAAAACTTTTTGGATTTAAAAGGTGAGGTAATGATGTATTTATTGTGTTGGATAGTTTCTTACTTATTATTGAGTGAATAAAATAGAAAATTTGCATTCTTGCTTTGTTTCTGATATAAGTAATAAAACATTTCATAATAATTCAAAGTAAAAAAATTAATATCTCTGAATCTTCCACTTTTATAAGTAGGAGGTATTAAGTATGTACCATTACTGAATAGTAAATCATTCTTTAGTATATCTATAGTTAAGTGAATATCTTTCAGAGACTTAAGGTCATTTTAAATATAGTGAAATTGTCCACAGCCAGCTGACCCAAGTGCTTCCATTTAATACCTGCCCTATCTTAGGGCATTGCAAGAGAGAAGTACATACAGCAGTCCCTCTTATGCCTGGGGGATGTCTTCCAAGAGCCCCAGTGGATACCTGAAACCCTGGATAGCACTAAACCCTCTATACATTATGTTTTTTTCTATACATATATACCTGAAAATGTTTATTTATAAATTAGGCACTGTAACAGATTAACAACAACTAATAATAGAATAGAGTAATTATAACAACTTGCTATAATAAAAGTTATGTAAATGTTGTCTTGCTCTCTCTCAAAATATTTCTACTGTGCTGAAACCCTGGAAAGCAAAACCCTGGATGTGGGGGAGTACTAGTGTACTAGTGTACAATGCATGTTGTAGAGAAAGCTTCTAATTTACAACTTTTAGTCTGTAGAATTATTGGTAACCCATGCTATCTCTGAAATCACTCCAGAATTCATTGCAAATAATTCCATAATATTCATTGCAGAAAAAAGTACAATATGAGAGTAAAGATTCAAATAAAAAAAGATTTAAATTTTATTGTAGTGGTTTCCAAACTTTTATTTTTCTTTCCAGTGGAACTTTTCATTCAACAAAATCTCCGTGGAATCCAATACATAGAACACACAAAAATGACGAGGTTTCCCAGGTAGTGTGAGCATGTGTGTGTGTGCCTGTGTGTGTTGTGTGTATGTGTATGTGTCCTGCGTCTTGTGGAAGCTATGAAGCACCTCTATAGATCACTTGAGTTCCATGTACATATTAATAGATTGAAATTTCTAAATCACATGTTCACATTTTATAGTAAGATCAAATCTGTTAAAGTATATGCTGTAGTTCATATAATTCTGTTTGTGATATTTTCTTTAAAAATAAGTCCAAAGATATTCATTTTCTGAGTATCTTTCTTATATGTAACACCATGATAAAGGACAGGAGAGGTGGACTAGGTTCTTGACCATATTATCTTCTTCACAAAAACATAGAATAAAATTCTCACTTTGGGCTCATTAGAGGTTTGGAGAACCCCAATAGATAAGATTTATAAAGGTTGATTAGGACAATTCTTGGTAAACTAATATTTATTAAGCACAAACTATGTTACCAGGCACTTTGCATGCTTTACAGAATTTGATGAGGAGGATTTAGCATTCCTGTTTGCAGAGGAAACTAAGGCTCAGAGTTTAAGATCACAAAACTAAGAAGGAAATAGATACAGGAATGTAAAAACCAAGAGAGCTACTTTGGCTGGAATATAGATCTGGAAGCCATCACGGTCCTAGTGGTAATTTGATTCGTAAAATGAGATGAGATCAATTTTGAGAGGATTCTGGGAAGACAGCAGAAGAGGAAGCACCAGGAATATGTCTCCCTGCCTAGACAACAATCGCACTGGCAGAATCCATCTGATATATCTGTTTCGAAACTATGAACTCTATTGAATTCTTGTAATATTCAGGGAAAGTGTTGGATGATAAATTGAAGTTAATTTTCGTCAATTTCAGCTCTTAATACAGTCGAAGATGCCCATCCCTCACTCCAAGCCCCATGGTAGGCAGCTATACACAAGTTCCTAGAGCAGCTTGCATGCAGCTTGTAGGAACTAGGATGGGCAATAGGGACCTTGTTTTATAAATATTGTAGATCTCTCCTTTGATTGATGATTGCTGCTTCTGATCACAGAGGTGAAACACAGAGGCCAGCAGCCATTACTGCATACAAACACGCATCCTTCATAGCTGCAAGTCCCTTCCCCTTGGGCTGAAGTAACTTTCAAGGTATTTAAAAAGTCAGCTCTTCTCCTCTTTCCACTTCATTTCTCCCTTTTTCCCTTTTGTGAGCCAGATATCAAAGACTAGGACATTTAAAGCAACCACACATATAGGGGAAATTAGAAAGTCACTGTGCATGCCTGTGGAATGCACAGACTCAGGAGATCTTGAGCTTATTGTTCAGGTTGATCCTTGGCACATAGACAGCCTGTAACAATAAAAAATTAAAGAAAACGAAACCAAAAAAAAAAAAAACAATAAACCCAGGGGAAGGAAGAGAATCTGATTACCAGAGTTTCTACAACATTAGATTCAAATATCCAGTTTTCAAAAAAAATCACAAAGTCACACAAAGAAATGGGAAAATACAGCCCTTCAAGGGAAAAAATTAAACAGCAGAAACTGTTCCTGATAAAGACCAAATGGTGACCTATTAGACAAAGGCTTTAAAATGACTCTCTTAAAGATGCTCAGAGAATTAAGAGATGATGTGGAGAAAGTAATGAAGTTAGGCATGAACAAAATGGAGATATCAATAAAGAATTAGAAAGCCTAAAAAGAAACCAGTAAAAACTCTAGATCTAAAAAGTATAATAACTGAAATGAAAAATTCACTAGTGGGATTCGAAGGCCTATTTGAGCAGACAGAAAAAAAGAATTAGTGAACTTGAAAATAAGACAATAGAAATTATTGAGTTTGAGGAATATAAAGAAAAAAATGGAAGAAAAGTAAACAGAGCCTAAAGGAAGTGTGGGACACTGTCAAGCAGACCAATAGTCAATATAGAAAATGAGATGTTGAAGGAGCACATAAAAATGAGATAGTGGAGAAATAAGCATTGAAACTGTCATGAAAACAAGATGTGTAACTATTCTATAACAAATTATAATATTCTAGTTTCTTTACTATCATTAAAAATTAGGAACATTCTAATTTTAAAATTTTTTACTTGAGGAAATGGTAATCAAACAAAGGAGCCAAAGGCTAGCTGTGGTAGCAGAATAAGTAGCAAAGAACTTTCTTAGTTGAGAAGGGAGACTTGTACAGAAGTAATGAGACACCAAGAAAGATGAACGGAGTCTGAGAATCCCTCTGCCATGTGATAATGACCACAATGAGAGGCCTGTCATAGGAGCAGATCAGGAGAAGATAATGTATTAAAACCCTGTCTTTAGTCACTGTTCAAGAGATAAAGAATGCTAATGAGAAGAACTACCAGTTAAAAATAAAGAAATACTGTTTATTTCTTTTGTCACTCATCCATAGGACATTTATTGAACACTTACAATATGCCAGGCACTGTCTTAGGGATACCAAGGCAAGTAAGAAGTTTTTCTTTTTTTGATGGACTCATAGAATAGCTCAGGAGACAGCTGGGAAATAGCTAGTTGCAACACTATTAAATAAGTTTTCTAACATACTTCTGTTAGAAGTATAATTATATCACAGAATTAGGGATCACCCAGTCCTGAACAAGTTTCACAGAGGGAGAGATGTTTGAGTTTGATCTGGAAGGACGGTATACACGAGGCCAGCTGCACATGATCCACGCAATTAGTTGTTGTGAGGTCCAAATGAGCCATTTGGTGAAGCTATTTACAAAGGCATATCAATGAGGAAGGCTTATTCTGAAAATAACAAAAACTCACACACAAAATTGTTTAAATAATAATGGAATTAATTAACTAACATAATCAAAATTCTAGAAATAAAGTGGTCTTCAGTTCCTTTCTCCTTTTTGCTCTGCCATCCTATTTTGTTTCCATCTTTGAGTTGGTAACGTGATGGATAGAGCAGCTGTAAATATATAAGAAAGCAAAATGTGCCAAGGAAGAAGAGAGACTGTCTCTCCCTTTGCTCTCTCTCCTAGGGGTGGGTAATTTTATTGAGGCCAGAAATTTGACTTTACCCTTTGTCTCCTGGGCCAGCTGAGGTCTAAAATGGATGACAGGATTGATTTCCGAGTCAATCTATGGCAGGAGAATTGGAACAAGGATGGGAGACCTTTGTCACAGTACCCCACTGGCCAAAATGCATAGCCATGCATGCTTGCTCTCTTTCAAGCAGAGAGTGCATACACTCCTAGAACCAGTAAGGCAAGCTCGAATAACGTGCTCTGTATTTGAACATCACCTCTGAATGCACCTTCAACTGCTGAGGCACTTATGTTGAGCATGGGTCTCAGCTTCCCGAAATTGACTTTAGGGTTTTTGCTTACCTTATTTTTCCCTCCAGAAATTTTAGTAACTGTTCTACCTATAAAGATATCACATTATGAATTTCTTCTTTATGTGTTTTAATCAAAAGGAATTCTTTTTCCCACCTATTACTTTGTGGTGTCAAAACATCAACTGCTTGTTTATTTTGTCCACAAATAGATAATTTGAATAAAATATTTCTCTGAATTGAAGAAATATTTCATACAAATCAGATAAAAGTATGAATATTCTTCTTCTGGCTCCTGACACTCTAACTTTCCAGCATCTTTGAAACAACTTGAGTTCAAAGGTGTAATTTAAACCCACTGTAAATTATTAACTAACATAATCAAAATTCTAGAAACGAAGTGGCCTTCAGTTCCTTCCACCCTTTTGCTGTGCCATCCTCTGTTTTGGCTTCGTCTTCGAGTTGGTAACATGATGGATAGAGCAGCTGTAAGTATATAAGAAAGCAAAGTAGAGGAAGAAGAGAGACTGTCTCTCCCTTTGCTCTCTCCTAGGGGTGGGTAATTTTATTGAAGCCAGAAATTAAACCCACAGCTCCTGAATCTAATCTTTCTTAGTACACTCATACCTGCAAAGTCCACTGTCATTACTGGGGTTGCAGAAGATGATTACAGAAGTAATTGCACAGAGATTGAAATTATTTTCTGCCTTTACCTTTAGAATACAGATGCCAAACATCATTTTTCTCCATAAAACTTCTTAAAATTTCCTCTCACAATTTTAAATGATGTCTTTTAACATCAAAATTACTTTGTTAATCCTGAAAGATGAATTTTACAGGAATTAGCTTTCCTTCCTTTTCAAGGCTTACATCACATAACCACTATTCACTTGTCACCTTTATTCCCAGTCCTCAATTACCTTTGATTAAAAACAATGACAAAACTAATAACACCCTACACCTTACTCCAAGCAACTGTAGGCATTTCAGTTACGTTAACTAATATCAGTCCATCAACCCTGCAAGGGAGGGAGGGGAAGATATTATTTTAATGAAGAGGACATTCAGGCACTGTGACTTATCCAAACAAAAAAACAGCTGAGGTGGACCAAGCAAGGATTTCCTAGGGTTGCGTGGGAATACACCCTCGCCAGGTGTTCATCAGACATCTTTTGCGGTATTCCTTCAGGGTTGATTCAGTATCCATTGTTCAAAAGGCTAATCTCCATTAAAAATTGTCTCTGTTCTACAAGTAATATTTATCAGATGACTCTTGCATGTAAATTTCTTTGCTAGAAGGTATAATCGTTGACCTGGATTTAACTTCACATGTTAATTTTCTATTTCTTAATTTGGAGGTAAATAAAATGAGTCAAATGCTGGTGCCTAGAATCTTCAGTCTTGCCACTGCTGCCCATTGGCCATTTCAGAAGAGTCATGTGATGAAGATGCTCTTTATATGAAGTTACTAGTAGCACTGGAATGCTTACCTTTCTTTGGTTCTCCATTCTGAGTGCCTCTTCCTCAGCAAGCTTTCCATGATGGTTGAGCCCTTCTTGGGAACCTGGAAGCTGGTCTCCAGTGAAAACTTTGAGGATTACATGAAAGAACTGGGTGAGAAATACCATTACAAGATTTGAAAACTGGCAAAGCATTTTGTGATGTGGCTGGGTTTGCACTTTACAATGAATTTTCCTACAATTTCTCTTTCTTATGTAATTGTACAGTATATTCATATGATAATAACATAGTTTATGCATCTACTTTTGCTTTTTTAAATTACTAGTAATAATTGTCTCTCTCTCTCTTTTTTTTTTTTTTTTTTGAGACAGAGTCTCACTTTGTTGCCCGGGCTAGAGTGCCGTGGCGTCACCCTAGCTCACAGCAACCTCAGACTCCAGGGCTCAAGCAATCCTTCTGCCTCAGCCTCCCAAGTAGCTGGGACTACAGGCATGTGCCACCATGCCCGGCTAATTTTTTATATATATATATATATATATTTTTTTTTTTAGTTGGCCAATTAATTTCTTTCTATTTTTAGTAGAGACAGAGTCTCGCTCTTGCTTAGGCTGGTTTTGAACTCCTGACCTTGAGTGATCTGCCCTCCTCGGCCTCCCAGAGTGCTAGGATTACAGGCATGAGCCACCATGCCCAGCCAATAATTGTCTCTTTTTAGAAGACTAGACTCCAGTCATAACCCATGTATTTATACTTTTTGAAAATACTTCATCTTAACCTCTAGATAGAGTTTCTCTTTAGCTTGGTCATCTCATTGAATAGCTTTTTCCAGCTTCAAATTTACGGACAGTAATCACTATAGTTAAATATATCAATTAAATTGGTTTCAAGGCTTGTTTTAAGCTATAACTTTAAAAGAGCAGTAGCAACAAACAAAATTTTTATTTGGTTAAATTTTAGAGTTCTCATACATATGAGAGATATTTTAAAAACATTATTTTGAAGAATTCCAGATTTTGATGGGAGAGAGAGAACATTTTTACTGATTGAATGTCTCACCATTGGTTATTACTCAGACATATAAACACTACCTATCCTGTACCTTTGACTCAAGTTGAACAGTTAAACATTAATTAAAATGACTTTGGTATATAATAGCTAAAACTACTCTTTACTAATACTAAAGGAACAGTAATTATTTAATTTTTTCATATTTAATTAGGAGAAAACTCCCGTGTAATAAAAAATTGTATATAAAGCTAAAATTTTCTTAACTTTTCCTTAGTTTTTTTTTCTTTAACTCTACTGCAACTATCACCTACAACTATTAATTAATGTTTACTCCATCTTGGCAACAAAACAACAATGTTTAATCTCTCATAATAAGAACTGAGTGTGCTTATAAATGTAATATTTATTCCTCTTTTGTAGTCAGTATTAACTTTTTCAGGGGCTAATAAGAAATAAGTTTTCCTCTCTTTTCATGGATTTATAGACTCACTTGCTTTGAATTAAAATTGAGAGGCATATAATAAACTTGGGACTTAAGGCCAGAATCATACTTGCCTTGACTGAGACCTGGGGTTAGCCATGGCACAAGGAGAATAACAGCTGAGCACCTACCATGTGCCAGCACCAGGCTAAGTCCTTTTATTTAATCTTCCAGTACATCTGTGAGGTAAGTACTACAGTTATCCACATTTTACTATGGAGCAAACTGACGGTTAGAGAAGGTCTATAATATGCCCGAGCTAGCAGGTGGCCAAGCTGGAGCCCGGGCTTTAACCAGCTCACTCTTCTTTGCGATCCGTGTGTCTACAGTGAGATGAGTCACATCAGCTTCACAATCTGAAGGAGTCAGCTCCTCTGCCCACCTATCACAGGAGTCAAGTTTGACAACGGAAAGTCCCCACCTGAACAGGGACAGGCTCTAAGCCAAACTCCTGCACTGTTGCCCTAACACTCCATGAGCTAAAGTGCAAGCGTTTGATCAGTAATCACTATATGAAAGCCCATACAAATACACATTTTAGATGAAGCACAATAGCCCCAGAGATTGGATTCAGTTTTTCCGAATGTCAAATATAATTACTAGATACACCTTGTGATTGGGAGGATCTGGCTCAATCCAGATATCACAGAGAGCCTAAAAGAAGTTGTTGTACACGATCCAAAACTTCAATAGGCGAAGTATGCGCTCTTTGCAAATTGCTTTCCAAATTGATTGTTAACATTTCTTCTTAAATGTCTTAATAAGGTGTGTTGGTTTCCTGTCTTACAGGAGTGGATGCTGCAGCTCGGAACGCGGCAGGGTTAGTGAAGCCAACCGTCAGTATTAGTGTCAATGGGGAAAAGGTGAACATCAGAACAGAAAGTTCTTTCAAGAACACTGAGATCTCCTTCAAGCTGGGGGAAGAATTTGATGAAACCACAGCAGACAACCGGAAAGTGAAGGTCAGAACTAAATCCAGGAAAAATCTAGAAGGTGGTTAGGCATGGTTTACTCTATGTAATTTGATTTATTACCAAGTCAGTCTGGGCCTGTTCTGTCAATATCTGCACATCTCTGAACTTAATCCTTTTGCTAACTATTCTGATGGTTAACAACAGGGCTAAAAGCTCAAATTGTTTTCACTTTTTCCCCCTGGTCTTTCTTTGTCATTGTATAAAAGAGCACAGAGAAGGAACAACTAAGCACAAATATCTTAGGTATTGTTTGTCTGGGAGAGAGCGCTAATTGACTAATCTCTTGAGACTTCTTCTAGCTTGACAGTATTAAATGAGAACAAGAACCAAAGTGAAGATTTTAAAGAAAAATATTTCAAAATAGAAATTAGATGTCTAGTCTTATGAAAGTTAGAATGTGGTAGGTTGCTACTTCTAACTGATTTCTTTACGCATTTATAGAGCATCGTAACATTAGACAGTGGCTCAATGATTCAGGTCCAAAAATGGCTTGGCAAAGAGACAACAATCAAAAGAAAAATTGCAGATGGAAAAATGGTAGTGGTAAGTTTTATATAAATTGAAATGTTTATATGCTCCTATTTGATACATGCCTTTCAAGCTACTCAATTGTTTTTGTACCTCAAATTGAAAGTTGGGTCTGGGGACCGCCAGACAGGGTAATTTTAGCCTATTATCTACCAACTCTAATAGATCCCCCTTTGATTTTAGGAATGCACCATGAATAACATTGTCAGCACCAGAATCTATGAAAAGGTGTGAAGAAAAGGTCTACCTCAGTGAAAACTTGTTCACTGACAGGGAGCTGATACTTGAAGAAGACATACCTTAGGGCCAGTGAGTTTTTAAAAATGTCTCATTATAAATCTGCTCAATAAAAGCATCAAATCAAGTGAAGTTTTAGAGCTGTTTGATAACGAGGGTCAGGGAGAGTCCGATGAATTGGTAAGGTGAGAAGCTACTTGCCCGTGGTGTGATTGTAACAGCACCAAAGTCCCTTCTGTCTCTGCCCATCTGACCGCCACAGTCCTTGAGCTCCTGCCAATGGATCCATTCCATTTAGGTTCAGGCATTCTATCAAAGCCACATGGAAGTTTATATGACCTCAAAGGGAGATATATTCTATCACTAGAACCTAATGTGGGCAACACAGATTCCAAAAACCAACAGAGATTCACGGAAGTCTGGTTCTGCTTAAAGCAGATAGATAGATAGATTAGGTGATGATGATAATGATGATGTTGATGATGAAGATGATAGAAACATAAATAAATAGATAGATGATAGAAAGATAGCAAACAATAGAGCCTGCATATGATACAGTATGGTGGAGTTACTGTAAAAGAAGATTTAAAACAATTATTGCCTCGCTTCTCCATGAATCCATTTAAAATAATCAGGCTGGTGCATCTGTCACCAGTGTTTACAGCTTAGCCTTTGCAGAATGACATTTTATTAAATGCCAGTCCTGAATTTCTAAATGCCTAGTAGGAATACAATTGTTAGAGCTACATAAATTCCCTTAATAGTTCCACTAAATGCTATTGCTAGGAATGAGTGCTGTCAGGGCTTAGAGCAAGATAGAGCAATGGAGGTAAAATTAAAGGGTAAAGCCTGAAAACTGAGAGTCCCTGTAGCACTGGGAAGAGGAAAAGAGAAAGAGGAGGAATTAGGTGAACAATCATGTTGTGCCTTAAATTGAAATAGAAAGTAGTTGGTTAAACGTAAGTCCTAAGAATCATGTTTAATATGCACTAGAGTGGAATGCCCATGTAATTTTATAGACAGGCCCCTTGAGATTTTAGTACCCCAGCATTTTTTTAATGACAAAAATAATACAAAATTTGACTAGGTCCTTATTTGCTGACACACATTGGCTTGCTTCCTACCCAATACCCCTTGTTCTCACAATAATTATTAACTGCTGTCGTACCGTTTCTTTGTCAAGCAAGAGGATATAACTCCATAGTTGCAAGGTAAACCTATGAGTTTATTTTACAGAAAGAATGAATGTCCTTTAAAACGTTGCAACTAACTGCTGATGCCCAGAAATCTGGTTACTCAAAGCGTTATCTGAGACAAAAAGCAACACAGACTTCCACCCTTTGGTTCCCTAAAATTCCACCACCATCACCCCCTTATTCTCTAGCCACATAAAAGCTCCTTGCTTCATTTCTTTGGTAAGACAGATCTGAGAGATTTTACTCTCTCAGCTTCTTGCTCTGGTCAAATCGAACAAACCTCTGTCTATCTCCAAGCACCAGTGTCACAGTTTAGCTTTAGCCGCACGTCGGGTATATGAGCCTAAACTTGGGGTTCTGCAACAATTTGTCGTCCAAACTGAGTGACAAGTTAAAAGTGAAAAGGTGGCCGGGCGCGGTGGCTCAGGACTGTAATCCTAGCACTCTGGGAGGCCGAGGCGGGTGGATTGCTCAAAATCAGGAGTTCAAAACCAGCCTGAGCAAGAGCGAGACCCTGTCTCTACTAATAATAGAAAGAAATTAATTGGACAACTAAATATATATAGAAAAAATTAGCCAGGCATGGTGGTATGTGGCGTGGTGGGTGTCTGTAGTCCCAGCTACTTGGGAAGCTGAGGCAGAAGGATAGCTTCAGCCCAGGAGTTTGAGGTTGCTGTGAGCTAGGCTAACGCCATGGCACTCTAGCTCGGGCAACAAAGTGAGACTCTGTCTCAAAAAAAAAAAAAAAAAAAAAAGGTGAAAAAAGGAACTATTAAGAGTTACACCTGGACAGCAAGCATAAACTGGGGCTGTCTTAGGCAAACTGGGATTATGGTCACCTTAGTAAGGGTGAAATTGAAGGGTAATGAACAAAAGAACTCAAGCATGGGGTTGGGGAATGAACTGAATCCCTTGCCAAAGAAAGGACCTAGGTCCTGTCACATTGAACCCTGAAGACAGCTGGGCATTTTGCTGTGTGCTGAAGTGACTGGCTTGGTGCTAGCACACAGCTGCTGCACATGGGCAGCTTAACCGTATTAAATTATAATATGACAAGAACCAAAGTAAGAATATTGTTCTTGTCATGACCTGTTCTTCCCCTTCCTAAAGGACTTAAGTGTACAAAATGTAGTCATGCTTGCCCTGCAGAAGTCAAATTAAAATAATTTGTTTTGAACCTTCTCAATCATATTTAATTTTCATTCTTCACGCACAAAAATGGAATAATCATAAATGAGCATGCTTTTCTTCACTGGCTATAAAAAGACAACTGATTATCCCAAAGATAGTAACCCAAATTAGATGAAACATGAGGATAAAGTATCAGGACATAAACTAACCCCCAAATTATACACTCTTATGATTTCTATCTTGAACATTTAGAGGAAAAATACAATCTATTCATTTTGGAGTTTGGTGTCCTGGCCCTGTGTCCTTTGGCCAAGAAGGTAGCTGGGGACCATTTAACTACCAGTTTAACCACCACCGGTAGTTGCCCCAGAAACACATGCAGTGAAGTGGAACAGGGTTGGAGGACCAGTCAGAGGTAAACATAAACCCTGCATCTGCCATTGGCAGCTACGTGTGGATGCGTTAGCTGCTTGATCACTTTACTTTTCTCCTTTGTAGAGACTTAGCTACTTCTCAGGGTTGTGGTGAGGGTAAATGAGACCTTATAAAGAGGATCAACACAGGCAATCCCTCAGGTCTTCTCCTTTTCCCCAGATCCCCTTCCCAGATTACAGGGCAAGGAGAATGCAGAGAGCAGGAGCAATGTCATTGGCGAGCATGTGCACTCGAACAGGGAGCAGAAGAGGCCAGAGCTTGAGAGTGTCTCAGCAGAAGTAGGCTTAGAGCAGGGTCTTGCTGCAACTAATTAGAAATGGGCTTTGTGGAAAAGGAGAAGGGAAAATGGATTCTGGTTTGCTTTGTAAAACAGAGTTCGGATTTCAGTAGAGCTTATTAAAAATAATATATTTCAATGTATATTACAAAGCAATTTCACAAAAGTTATCTTTCTTGATCTTCAAAACAATCAATATTTTACAAATGATAAAATTGCAACCCAGATGCCATCCATCTAGTAAGTGGTAAAGTTAGATGAGAACTTACCCCGAATTCACTATAACATTCATTTTACATTAAGAAATAATGTCAGTGGCCGGGCACGGTGGCTCACACCTGTAATCGTAGCACTCTGGGAGGCCAAGGCGGGAGGATTGCTTGAGGTCAGGAGTTCAAGACTAGCCTGAGCAAGAGCGAGACGCCATCTCTACCAAAAATAGAAAAAGTTAGCCAGGTGTGTTAGTGCACACCTGTAGTCCCAGCTACTTGGAACGCTGAGGCAGGAGGATCACTTGAGCCTAGGAGTTTGAGGTTGCAGCAAGTTACGATGACTCCACCATACTCTACCCAGGATGACAGTATAAGACTCTGTCTCAAAAAAAAAGAAAGGCAGGAAGGCAGGAGGGAGGAAGGAAGGAAGGAAGGAAGGAAAGAAGGAAGGAAGGAAGGAAGGAAGGAAGGAAGGAAAGAAGGAAGGAAGGAAGGAAGGAAGGAAGGAAGGAAGGAAGGAAGGAAGGAAGAAAGGAAAGAAAGAAAGAAAGAAAGAAAGAAAGAAAGAAAGAAAGAAAGAAAGAAAGAAAGAAAGAAAGAAAGAAAGAAAAGAAAGAAAGTTAGGATTCTATGTGCCATGATTTGAATGCTACTGTGGCAGAGATGGTTAATTAAGCACCAGAAACCTGGAGTTGTCCTTCCACAGTACAGTGGTGTTGCTGGGAAGAGCCTGCAGCCAGGCACTACACTGCCCATTCCACCCCCAACCCTGCCATGGCGCCTTATAACTACTTTTTTTTGCATTGAAATCTGAGTGGAAGTGACATGCGCCATGTCTGAGTCAAAGCGACCTGTGCCTGTCTGCTTGGAGGAGCAGACTCTGAAACCTGAGGGGTTGGATGGGCACAAGACAAATTATCCAAGCCTCTGAGTCATCTCATGGAGACAAGCTACCCACAGACCAGGAGCTCCCACACTGGACTGGACATCGAGCAAGAAATAAACTTCTGGGTTAAGCCATTGAAATCTTGCCGTTTATTGCAGCAGCTACTGTTAACTATGAGTCACTGTGAAATTTAAGAGATTTCATTTTTACATTCTATCTTCAGTCACAAGCACGTTATGAGATAGAATTTAGCTTAAAAACTAGTTTTTAATTGTTTGAGGGAATAAGGGATGGATTGGCATAAATAAAACACAGTTCAAACATGAATTTAATTGATTTTTTTGATCTAACTTTACCTAGTCTGATCTCTCTATATACATAAAAAGTTCAAATGTAAATTACACTTTATCTCAAAACCTTTATACCATCTCAATAGTTCCAAAAAAATTTTGCATCACAATCCAGGAAATAAGTAGGAAACAGTAAGCTACCTGGATAACACATGATTAGAAAATCACATGAAATTTTAGTTTATTTTGTTCTTTATAAAATCAAGCTAGATACATATACACACATTTTCAACTATGTTTTGCAAGTAAATTATTTTTTAGGGTTTTTTTTTCCTCCTACTAGCAATATGGAGCAGATGGCTGAGTCCTAGGAAGTGTCTTCTACAGCTATCTGTGCTAAAGCCTGAAAGTACAACCTACTTGGATGTATTTGGAAAGTATTAAAATCACTTGGAAAGTGTTAATATCACTTTTCCCTCTAAGAGGAAATGCAAATGGAGTAGAAAAACTGTGGAAAGCTCAGTATATGCTACAATGACCAGAGAAAGAAATTGAAATGCTAAAAATCAAAAATTCCCTCCCCAGTGAGTGACTTCAATTCTCAGGTGTTTTGCTAGGAATAATGATGTGAAATCTTAGACTAGCCTTTGGAAAAGAGGCCAGGTGTGTTAGATTCTAGCAAAAAACAATGCTAATTGCATTTTTTAGTGAGATCACCAACTACTTTTTCCATCTCTTTATTGCCGTTCAACAAAAGAGTAGCTATTAACTACCTTTGGGGGAGCATAAATGCAACTGTTACCATAGTAACCAAAGGACCAAATATCCACTGGTAGCTGAAAAAGTTACAAGAAATGGTTTGCATTAAGAAAGCAATTTTAATCCTGGCATTGTTAAACTTATAGAAAAACACTTATTTGAAACATAGAAGGGGGATAGCAGGCCTGAAGTGCCATTGTCACCTTATGTCAAATAGCTGCCTGGGAAGGGAACCCGATGCCCTAGTGCCTGGAATTCTGGGGATGAATCAGATCATCAGTCTCATGACGGTGTCTAAAAAATTCCATAAGTTGTCTTCCTATGTAGTAGTGGTCAGCTGGCTCTTTAATGGCATTCTCACCGTCTCCATGTGCAAATGATAAAAAATAATAACTGGATATCACATGTCTCCATGTTTGTGAAATGTCTATCTTCCTAACTAGAGTAAAAGTCTCATGAAGGCAGGAGCTGCTGCTATTTCACTCACTATATTATATCTGGTACTGTCACAGTTCAAGAAATATACATTGAATAATTACATTCATGCTTGTGAGATAACATAGAATGAATCTTGAGATCTTCTCATGTGTACTT
The DNA here is from genome assembly GCA_963574885.1 of Lepilemur ruficaudatus. Taxonomy (NCBI): domain Eukaryota; kingdom Metazoa; phylum Chordata; class Mammalia; order Primates; family Lepilemuridae; genus Lepilemur; species Lepilemur ruficaudatus. Next base: position 20,879 of record CAUYRT010033993.1, read on the forward strand.
TCCTAGGGTTGTAATAAGTTCATGAAAACAGTCACCTGCTTCTACTGCTGACTAACAGGATGGTCAAATGAAGGAATGGGTGTCACAACTAATTTTCATACTTGGTATGATTCCAAAGCCTTTGCACTTTTTGTGCCTCCAGAGTGTAAAAGGGAAGGAAGAGAAGGCAGGGGAGGGAGAAGAGAAAGAGACGTTTAGGAAAATAATACTATTGATCGTAAGCACTAGTTTTAGATGCTTTCATACTATGTATTATCTCATGAAAAAAGTCTAACATACTATGACAAGAGGGATTCTTAGAAGAACCCTAGACTGAAACACCTAGAATATCCAAAGATATTCTCTTTTCTGCTGTATTTTCAAAGTACCTTTCCAACATAAAATCCTGCTGTTGCTTTTCCCATGATCTTGTCAAAAATAATGGTTATCTTTCCTATAATAGAAAGCATCCCAATGGCTCTTTCTGGCAGTACAGTTCCTTTTTTGGAAGGAAAATATCTAAGTTATACCCAGACTGAAAGTAAATAATGCAGCAAAGAAAATTTATCAGCTCACACAACTGAAAAAATCCAAAGATAAGGGTGTTTTAGATGAGGCTTGATCCAATGCCTCAAGGATATCCGAAAGACCTGGGTTCTTTCGGTCTCTCCGTGTCAGCTGCATCCTAAAGGTGGATCCATTCCTAGTCCCCAGATGGCTGCTCTCAGCTCCTGGAGATATATGCTTTCTTATTTTATGTCAGAGAGAGCAACTTTGTTTTAGCATTCCCAGAAAACCCCTGTAATCGCTGTACGGTCTGCTCAGTTCACACGCCTATGCCCTTGACTCTATTGCTGTCATCAAGAGGATGGGATGTGATGGTCGGCTTGGCCGGGGTCATCTATTCTACCCCCAAGTGGGAGGCTGTAAGGTCAGCTTTCACAAAATTACGTGGATCCCCAAAAGGAAACTGGAGACTTTTGGAAAGAGGGAAAAAGGAAATGGATGCTGACAATGCATCTATCAAATGTTGAATATGCAGGGTCTTGGTCAGCCTCAATCCATGAAGCCTGCATATCAGGCAGATAGGATCACTCATTCAGAGCAGAAAGAGAAAAGAAAAAGGCACAGACTTCTTCCATCTCTTCCAAAAATGGCATAATGAGCTTTGCTTTCGTATTTGTTCTTCTCAGGGGTAAGTGTAATGGTTAAAAGTTAGCACTTTTAAATAAAAATAAATAAATAAATATGTATTATCTGATTTAATGCAAACAAAAACCCTTGTAAGTAGAAAATTACATATTTTCTTCGCTCATTCAGCTAGTCAGCAAATGTTTATTCATTACCTACTGTGTGCATGCATGGGGTTATGCACTTGAGATATTACACAAACAAAATCACACTTCGTCCCCACTCACATGAAATCAAGACTTCAGTGAGTGACACACGTATTTATCAAATAATATCCGAAATTCATAAAAATTGCAGTAACTTAAAAAATGATATACCTGGTACCAGAAGAAGTTAGAAAAGATGGGTGATTGAATTCAAATCTAAAATATGTTGCTCCAAAGGTAGAAGAGATGGTAGAGCTGAGATTTAAGGGTTAACCACATGGGAGTGGTTAAGGAAAGAGCAAGTGCAAAGACCTTGGCAGAAGCAAGTTGGAAACTATTGATAGTGCATTTTTTATTCTCTGGAAGATTCTGTGTAAGACTGGTATTATTTTTCCTTAAATATTTGTAAGAATTCATTAGTAAAGACTGTGAGCCTAGGGTGTATTTGTGGGGTAGATCTTAATTATGGATTCAATGCTAATAGATTTGGGAGTATTCAAGATTCATCATTTTTGATATATTGTGTTTTCTAAGGAAATCTATAAATTTCTTTTAAAGCTTTTTATTTTAAAGAACTTTTATTGGCATGAAGTACTTTATAATATTGTCTTATGATCTTTTAATATCTACAGGACATATTTCTTTTCCAAATATATAATTGTATGTAACTTGTAGACAATATGTAAGGAACATTTACATGATGTGTTATATAGAGACCCAATTAGGCATTCCCAAGAGCAGCACTTAATGTTCTGAGAAGATTTGCCTTTGGTCTCCCTGGTTAAACACTGGGCTCTGTAGTAGTCTGGATCTCTTGATTTTTACTTCTCTTGATCTTTGAGAAGAGAATGAGTACCTCTAGCCAGTCATGGTGATATCAGTATCACCTGCTCTTTGTCCCCTCTGCCCCTGTACAGTATGGAGCAGCATGAGATAATGTCCAGAGTCTGGGCACTGGGGATAGTGTTGGGTTCAAGTTCTGCCTCTCTGTACTTGAGTTTTGGAAGCAAGTTACCTAACCTCCCTGAGCTCCAGTTTTTCTCATTCATAAATGGATATAATTATGACATGTAACTCTTGAAATTAGCAATACTATTAAATGAGATCACTGTATTAAGCACTTAGCACAGTGACTGTGAGCTCTCAATATGCATTAGTATTATTTTTATAGAAAATTCTCTCTCTCTCTCTCTTTTGAGACAGGCTCTTATTCCATCACCCAGGCTAAAGTGCAGTGGCATCATCATAGCTCACAGCAACCTCAGACTCCTGGGTTCAAGTGATCCTCCTGCCTTAGTCTCCTGAGTAGCTGGTACTACAGGCGCATATCACGACACCCAGATAATTGTTCTATTTTTTGTAGAGATGCAGTCTCGCCGTTGCTCAGCATTGTCTCAAACTCCTGGCCTCAAACAATCCTCCTGCCTCAGCCTCCCAAAGTGCCAGGATTACAGGCATGAGCACTGCACCCTGCCAGAAAATCCTTTCTTTATAAAACTGTGGATGTTTTTTAAATGACTTAAACACAAAAGTTGTTATAGTAACTGAGAACCTGTTTGGTTCAGACTTAAAATTTATTTTTAGATGAAAATCTTTGCTGTGGTTAAAGAGCATGTTACAGTGCTATTTCTTGTCCATCACATGAATACAATTTCTGTGCTTTACTGTAACAGACTGATCTCATTGTCTGCCTACTCTGCCCGCCTGGGATATGTGAACTATGCCAAACCTCCCTTACCTATGAATACTTCCTCACACTGCTCCCCTGCATTTCTCTCCCACAACATATTTGAGACTGTTATCACAGTACTCATGGACATATTTCTGTCTTTCTTCCTTTTCAATAAGAATTCTTAATTGTGAAGACTCAGGATTGAAAGTCACCAAGATGCCTAAACACACACACATACATTCATTCATGATCATATAATTCATGGAGTGTTTTCCAGAGCATTAAGGACCTAAGCACTCTTATAAATGTAGGCTAGACCAAAAAAATTTTTGAAGGTTCAAATAATATGCTCATTCATTTTTATAAAAATGTTTGGAGACAAAGGAAACATTATATGGGGTTTTCTTTTATCCCACTGGATGGGCAGCTGTTGATTGAATAGCCGTTTCTTGTCCAATGATGACACTGCCTTTCCCCATTGGATCTCTGTGAGAGTCACGTGCTTTGGATATCTTCAAAAAGAATTTTCTGAGGCCTCAGCATCTTGTCTGAGTCTCCTGAATCTCATCTAGAACTGTGCTGACTTCTCAAGTATCACAATGAGCAACAGATTCCTGGGCACCTGGAAACTTGTCTCTAGTGAGAACTTTGATGATTACATGAAAGCTCTGGGTAAGAAATGCTCTTTGTTGTTCTGACTGAGAAAGCTACAGGACATTTTCTTCTAATATCCTTAACAAGAGACCGCGAATGTTTTCAGAGGTTGAAGTACAAAACTCTTCAAGGATTAATCTTTTGTTGTGTCATTCAGATAATTTATTTGCATTTTATTTGTGGCAATTTTAATAGATTTTAATTTAAATGAGAGCTACTTAAATGCATAGAACTCCCACTGATTTCAAAAGCAGTTTCATACCAAAAGAGTTATGATTACAGATCCATAGGAAAGAAATTTTATAAGCTTAGTTAACCCATTCTCTGGCTTTCGTGAGAGTTAGCTTTATAGCAACTAAAGCGCTTGTAAAATAATAAGTTGAATGTATTTCAGATACTAGAAAACCTCAATTTAAAATGTAATTCTTAGCTAAACTATAAGTTTTCTCTCTCTATCCTTATGTCGTCCTTTGTTACATATTCATGTAGAGACAGAGAGTTTGAAAGACAAAAATGCTTCCTAAAATAGGATGCTCATAATCTAGGGAAGTTACAGAGAGAAAAAAAAACTAAGGTTATGGCAATGAATTCAAACTCAATTTCGTTAACATCAGATGTTCCTGGAGTTGGAGCTGTAAATGGAAATATAAAACTCAGTCATTAGTTACAACTTTATTTTGTGCTATTTCTAGAGAATGTTCCATAGATATGAGTACAATAGATGTGAAGAGTGTTTGGAAATTTCCAGAGCTGTTAATAGAGAGCGATAGCAGTGACCTCAGTTTACAATGCTTGTCAAAGTGCCTATAGCTTTACTTAACTGTTCAGAAAGCTTGTATAAAAGGTTCTGTTTCAGGTGAAAATGAGCAAAGTTGTGTCATTGTTGGCTAGCAAACTGTGAGAACTTATGTGGCTAGACCCATACTATAGATTTAAAGACTTTACAGCTGAAGAAGCAGCAAAATAAAGGAAAGTCTCAATGTCTCAATGAGGGATGCTCCAATTCTGTTGTTTTCAAATTTTAGAGTGCATAAGGACACCCTGGGGTTTGGTAAATGTAGATTCTCAGGCTCAACCTCAGAGATGATGATTTAGTTTGAAAAACACTGTCCTAAATCATATAAAATAACAAAATATTAACCATAATTAAAAGAAATAATAGTTTATTAGCTATAACTCTTAACTTCTTTGTGTGTGTGTATAAAAAGGTTTTTTTTAAAAAAAAAATAGGGAAAAATAAATCCTAGCATTGGGACTTCCAACTGGAGCCTTAGGAAATTAGTTTATCATTCATGTATTTCTTATTTGAAATTTGTCCTTTTCTATGTATTTCTATAGTCTTGGTAGTAATAGTAGTAAAACCTGAGTCTAATTTTTTGTTTTTCAAATGTAGAAGAGTTTTAAAAACAATCATCTTATTTACATATTATCATTTGTAGTTGTGCGGCTCTCAAAGGTAGATGGATAGTTTTTCCTAGCAGCTAGACATAGGAGCCACAAAATATCAGAAATGAGATTCTATCAAAGATACGAAGGGAATTCTTCTCCAAATCCATAATGTATTACTGAGCAAAAAAATCATGAAACAGTATGTATATGTCATATTCTCATATATATCCATAGTATTTGTATGTACAAGCTAAAATATTTGGAATAATTCACACAAATCTATAATTAGTGATTTCCAATGGGGAGCAGAATTGGATGTGATAAAAGTGGGTGACTCACACTATCTTGGCTGAACACTTTCCCCTTGAAAATCTTTGTTATTACTTTTATAATAATAAAACCTAAGGTATTTGAGTCCTGGGCATGTATTTCCACTGGGTAAGGAGGCCCTTAGTCGTAAGTGATAGTACCTGCCATCTGTACACCTAAGGCACCACTGAGCATCAACGTGTCCACCATTGTCTCTCCAGGGACACTCTCTTGGCCAATTTAATTCTAACACTATCTTGATCTTCAGGTGTGGGGTTAGCCACCAGGAAACTGGGAAATTTGGCCAAACCCAGGGTGATCATCAGCAAGAAAGGGGATATTATAACTATACGAACTGAGAGCACCTTTAAAACTACAGAGATTTCCTTCAAGCTAGGCCAGGAATTTGAAGAAACCACAGCTGACAACAGGAAAACCAAGGTAATCTTTAATGTTTTTCTTTAAAGTTGGTGCAGTCGACTTCTTGAGAGAGAGAATTATTTCTGCTAGTGTTTAAGAGGGCAGACTTTATTCTGTTGAACATGAATGTGCCTCGTGAGACATCTATTATGAAAATGGTTCAATATTGAATGAACTGCGTGTTTAATCAACTGAAGTCCAGGCAAGTCAATTACATGAACTTGTCTTTGTAGAGCATTGTGACCCTGGAGAGAGGCTCACTGAATCAAGTACAGAAATGGGATGGCAAAGAGACAACCATAAAAAGGAAGTTGGTGAATGGGAAAATGGTAGTGGTAAGAGTATTTTTACTTCTAAATAGAGAAATAATGTTAATACAAAGAATTTTCTTATATTTTTTCAAAATTCTGTTTGTTCTTTGAAATATAAATAGATAAGAATAGAGTCAGAGTGAACACTTGAGTGATATTTAAATCATAAAAGATTCATCTCCAAGTATTTTAAATAATGGCCCAAGATTTTAGAAATAAAAAAGCCAATTTGTCATTTTAGAAATAAGAATACCTAAAAATGGTAGTAAAGTTAAAGAAAATTTGGATAAATCTCACTAGTTTGGACCCGCAAAGAAAAAAGCAAGTCTAAATTTTAAAAGCAAAATACACTCTAAAAGGCTCAATTGCAGATATTCACATATATCTAACCATTTTGCTTTCAAGATGCCATGGTAACTTAGACTAAACCATGTCAATAATGCAAGCTCATATCATTGGAGAACTCTTTTAGTCAACGGATAAGAATATTCACAAAGATTATATGTAATTGACCTCTAAGGATTTTTTTTAAGGTTGAGAGGCTCTGGGTTTACTAATTAACACATACATGGACTATAAAGAGATTCATGTAATGTTTTGAATGTTTTTTTCTTTTGTACAGTGGTTCTTAGCCCTTTTTGCAAAATATACTTACATGGGGAGTAAATACCAGTATGGAGACCTCAACACAGGTCAACTGAATGAAAGTCTCTTGGGGAAGGAGGAGCCATCAGTATATTTAAATGTTCCCCAGATAATGCAAATGTGCAGATAGTTTTGAAAAGCAATGTTTTAGTAGATTTAAATTACATGCAAAAAAAAATTACATGCACATTATGCATAAAAACTTGCCCTTAAAAAAGTCCTTTACAGTAATATAGACCAACTTTTAAACTATTAATCCTATTTTAGTGGTCATATTGTGAAGTACTGGAGACTGACATACTGATATTTTATTCCTTTCTAAATTAATCTGATGAGTTTATTTTGAATTTCTATTTTTGTTACAAATCTGATGTTCTCTGGTTTGAGTTGGAGATAATTAATCTCTCTCTTTTTTAAGGAATGTATGATGAAGGGCGTGGTCTGCATCAGAATCTATGAGAAGGTCTGAGAAAATCATTTTCTTATTGAGTGGTTTTGAACATTTAATGTTGGGAATCAGTTGCTTCTATTAGCCCAACCCGAATACAGATGTTTGTTTGTTTTGCTTTCATCTTAATATGTGAGATAGGCGCTGAGGATTAATTTAAAATTCAGTGTTATTTAAACATTTGTAATTTGCATGTATGTCATTACTCTATTAAAGCATACATATTAACCAAACCTAAACATTTGATAATGTCATTTAATTAGCTGTGAAATTTCTAACCTATGTTGTACTTTGAATACTTGAAATGATAATAAAAAGGAAATTATAGGTTGGTAAAAAAAAGTAAAGGTATTGATCATGGCAGCAAACTCAAATCACGAATGAGACAATCCAGAAGAAGGAGCTATTTTAAATTGAAGAGTTATAATCTCAGCTAAATGGGGCAGTCTCTACTCCAGCCAATTTTTTAAAAAATTGAAGAGTAATTTATAGACAGTGAAATGCACAGATATTAAGGGTAGAATTCAATACATTGTGACAAATGCTTGTACCTGTATAACTCACAACCCGATTAAGATAAAAAATATTTCTTAATTTCAGAAAGTTTTTTATATCCCTTCCCAGTGTGCTGCCCTGTTTTACTCCCACAAAAAGCAAGTAGTGATTTGGTTTCTATCATCATAGATTAGTGGTTTTGCCTATTCATATAAATGGATTTAAAGATTATATATTCTTTTCTGCTTGCCTTTTTAAATTCAGCATGTTTTTGAGATTCATCCATATTGTTGCATGTAGCAATAATTTGTTCCTTTTTATTGCCATGTACTATTCCATTGTATGAATATATCACAGTTTACTTACCCATTCTTCTGTTAGGACAATTGAGCTGTTTCCAGTTTTTGGCTATTATGAATAAAGCTGCTACAAACATTCTTATACAAGACTTTTTGTAGACACATGAGTTCCTTTCTTTTGCATAAATAACTAGTCAAAGAATTACTGGGACCAGTAATTTTTGACAGGCAGGAAGACAGGACCACAGTGCCCAAGTAATAATGAAACTATTTCAGATGGATTACTTGACTGAGCAAATGAGAAAATGTGGTGATGTTGATGGGAGCCAAAGTGCTCACTGTGGACAAAGGAACATAAAAATATGGAATGAGGAAAGGCAAGAAAGAACCATGCGGGAATGGAAGGAAATTGATGTAAATTCATAGTTTCTAGATAAGTATGTACATACGCATGTATAATTATACATGCAAGCCTGCATGCATATATGCATGTGATGTTTACATGTATTTATGTGTGTGTATATGTGTGTAACCAGTATGTATTTCTTAGCTCTATCTGCCAGAAGAGCTTAGAAGCAAAGAGACCTCAGTAGGAATGAGCATACCTAGCACTAAGATCTTAGTGTCTAGTATCATTCTCCACTAAAGGGAACCAAGGTTCCTTGGACAAATGGCTGATTCCAAAGCAAGGGCAAGGTAGTACAAGATGAATCTGAAATATATTGTTACACCAGAAAGTAGAGAAATGTTCAAAAAATAATAGAGGGATGTCACCAAAACATGGAGCCAGCTTGAAAGGGTCCCCACTGGCCAAACCTGTGACAATTTGAGTGCAAAATAATTGAGAAAAAATATAATTTATAAGCTATTAGGGGAAAAATAGGAATCCATGAACTCATATTGATGTAATGATAGATAATAGATGATTAATAGATGATAGGTAGGTAGGTAGATAGATACATACATACATAGATACATAGATAGATGACAGATGAAAGGAGGTGTTTTCCTTATACTAGAATGCCATGGCCAATTTGGTAAATGTGAAAGGAGTTCTAGAATTGAAAAACCACCATTTTTCAGCATCATGGTAAATATCATTCAACAAGAATTATCAGTGGATGCTGAAGCTACAGAGAAATTTTTATTGGGAGCAGGATGTTAGTTTGGTCCTAAACTATGTCCTCACAGATGCCTATCAGCTGCAAGGGAAAAAATGGTAACTATGCAGTGAAAAAATTGGACAACCCCTTGACCATGTTATCTAAATTAACCTCACCAATAAAGGGCAGATGAACAACATATGTCCTCAAAAATGATACTGTGAAAAGGAAACAACATCACTGATACAGTATTTTGGCCTGAAATCCATACCTGAATCTGATCATAAGGAAATATAAGACAAATTTCAAATGAAGAATGTTCTGTTAAAAAAAAAAAAGTGAAGGGGAGTATTGACTGAATTCTTCAAAAATGTCAATGTTATAGAAGACAAAGCAAGGCTATGGATATGTTTTAGATTAAATTATACTAAAAATACATGACAACTAAATGCAGTAAATGATACTAGACTGAATCCTATACTAGAGGTAAAATAAATGTTCCAAAAGGACAACATTAGGTCAATGGCAAATTGGAATACAGATGGTAGATCAAATAAAAAGCGTGCTGTGGTTAAGTAAAAGAATATTCCTATTCTTGGGAAATACACATTAAATTATTTTGAGGTAATGGGCCATAACATACCCAACTTACTCTCAAAAAATTCAGAAACATGTATGTGTGTGTCTTTGTGTGTGTGAAAGTACACACAGACATAAAAACAGAAATAGCAACTGATAAAGCAAATGAGGTAAAATTTAACAATAGAGTAATCTTTGTGAAAGGTATGCGTTTTTTCTTAATTGACTTATTAACACTTATTGCAACTGTTCTGTAAGTTGACAATTATTTCCAAATATAATTTTTAAAAAAATCTTCCCTTGGCTAGCTCTTCTCTTCAGCCCTTGGGTGTCTGTGTTGGTTTTTGTTTTTGTATTGGTTTTGGTTTTGTCTCCATGCAGATAAACCCATCAATGGAAGAATTTTAAAACTGTGTTGCTACTTTTAGATGTTTGCAGTAATACAATTTGTTATAAAGCGTGTCTCTCAATAAATATAATTGCTCTATTATACAAAAGTCATTAGTGCTTTTTACGTTCATAACATGAAAAATGGAACTACACTGATAATAAAAAAAGACAGAAAAATCACTTCAGCAGATACTACATCTTGCTAGATTTGTAAAAGATTTTCAACTGACTGTAGAGAGGGAAACATAAAAACAAAGAAAAGTGTAATGTCTTAGTCCATTCAGGCTGCTATAGCAAAATACCATAAACTGGGTAGTCTATAAACAACAGAAATTTATTTCTCACGGTTCTAGAGGCTAAGTCTAAGATCGAGGCATGGCAGATTTTGACATCTGCTGAAGGCCTGTCTCCTGGTCCACAGATAGCATCTTCTGACTGCATCCTCATGTGGTTGAAGAGGAAAACAAGCTCCCTTGGGCTTCTCTTTTAAGGACACTAGTCCCATTCATGAGGGCTCCACTGTCATGATATAATCACCTCTCTAAAGACCCCCACATCCTGATATAATCAACTTGGGTGTTAAGATTTCAACATATGAATTTTGTGGGGAGACAAATATTCAGACCATAGCACTTGGGTTCTGCAATATACAAAAATAGTCTCAGAATCTAATTTTGCTCCTCTACTTCTTTTTAATAGAACCTGACAGTCAAGAACACAGTCTGACAACCTAGTTTAACTTCCAGTTTGCTACTTATTAGCTATGCATCATTAGGCAGCCACTTAACCTCTCTGACCCCAAGTTCATTCCTCTGTAAAAATGGGAATAATACTAGAACAAATCTCAAAGAGCTGTGAAAAACAAACAGGTTGATATATGTAAAGTGCTTAGAACAGTTCTTGGCATAAGAAGAGCATTATTGAAGTGTCTTTTGGTATTATTATTTATCTAGTAATGTACACAATGTTCAAATAGATTATTTTATTATTATAGCTCAAAATGAAGAGAACATCACAAGATCTCAGAGCTGTTGATGTTTTAAGTGATTTGTACACCAAGTGACTAAATTTATTAAGAATATTATTTATACAGGCTGGGCGTGGTGGCTCACGCCCATAATCCTAGCACTTTGGGAAGCCGAGGCGGATGCATTGCTCAAGGTCAGGAGTTCGAAACCAGCCTGAGCAAGAGCGAGACCCCGTCTCTACTAAAAATAGAAAGAAATTAATTGGACAACTAAAAATATATAGAAAAAATTAGCTGGGCATGGTGGCACATGCCTGTAGTCCCAGCTACTCGGGAGGCTGAGGCAGGAGGATTG
>CAUYRT010033995.1:0-23582 GCA_963574885.1 Lepilemur ruficaudatus
CTGCTACTCATGGGGGGCAGGGTTGCTATCAGTGGCAGTGACCCCAGGCAGGCACCTCTCAGACTTTGGGGAGTGCACACTTAGGCTCCCTTTGTCCCAGAGTCAGCCTCCCTCGTGCGCTGACCCTGCCCACCCCTACCCCACATCCCTCATTCCTTGGGATGTAGGACACCTCATGGGCTAGAGTGCTGAGGACCTGGCCACACTGTGAGGTCCAGCCAGCATTGTGATGCTGCAGCTCTCTGGTTGGATGTAGTGGGATGTCAGTAGGGTTCCAGGGCTGTGGGGATACAGAGGCTTTTGAGTCCCAGGGCAGGACACAGTCTGGTGGAAGCTGGGCTCTCAAAGTGGCATTGTGCTGCAGCTTCTTAGGTCTCAGGGGATGTGTAGGACCCAGTGTGAACTCCTTCTCTGAAACAGTGCTGTCATGTAGACTCCAGGCAGCTCCCTGTACTAGTCTCAGGGCCCATGAGAGCTGTGGGGCTCTCCTGTGGCTGAGATCACAGGAGTCCATCATGGGAATGTGGATCGCTGGCATCGCTTGCTTATCTCTTCCTCACAATGGAAGGGCTCTCCTGGCTCCAAGCTGATCCTGGCTGGACCAGCTGCTCCTCTTCCCTCTTCTTCTGTGCCTTGGAGGTTCCCTGTCAGGTCCCTGCTGAATTACAATGTTCTCTCATAGATGCTCTATTTGGTGTGTAATTATCTACTCATTATTTTGGTCCTTCTTTGTGGGGGAGGCGAGTGCCAGGTGCCTTAGTTAGCTATCTTGAAGTTCCCTCCAAGGAAAAGTTTTAAATTACAAGTTCAATTGCTGTAACAGATATGGAATTAATATCCGTTTTATTTCCTCATGTGTCAGTTTTCGTAGACTGTCATTTTTTTCAGGTATTTGTCTATGTCATCTAAAATTTCAAATTCATTGACATAACTTTGCTTTTGTAACATCATCTTACTATCATTTAATATCTCTCAAGATCTGTGGTGATATAGTAATCTGTGCCTCTCTTGCCCGAGGTTTAAAAATTTTATTATTCCTTTCAAAGAACCAATTTTGTCTTTGTTGATTGTCTCTATTTTTGCTTTCTATTAATATTTTATTAAATTTTGCTTTTATTCTTATCTTCTTGCTATTATTTTCCTTGAATGTGATTTATTCTCCTCTTTTATGAACTCTTTTTAAGATAGAACATGAATTTTTAGCCTTTCTTCATTTCTAATATATGCACTCGATGTGATAAATTTGTTAAGCCTAACCTGAAGTGCACCGTTAAATTTGTCATAGTTTTATTATCATTTAGTTAGAAATTATTCAAAATTTCCATTGTGTTTTTTCTCTTTGATCAATGAGTTCTTTAAAAATATATTGCTTAATTTCCAGACTTGTTGGGTCTTCTATTCTTGCATTTATTTGTAGCATAAGAAAACATATTTTGTTACTGCTTTATGGTCAGAAAACATTTTTTTTTATGATTTCAGTTATTTGAAATTTGTTGAAACTTGTTTTTTGGCCCTCAAAATGGTTATTTTTGGTAAATTTTCCTCATATATTTATAAAGAATATATACACTGCAGTTGTTTGCTGTAATGCTTTGTATGTCAATTTAGGACAATTTTAACAATTTTATTGTTTAAATCTTCATATCCTTTATTTTCTCTTTTTTTCTGCTTGTCCTATCAGTTAATAAGAGAGATCTATTAAATCTCCCACTATAATTAAAGATTTTTCTATTTTTCTTTTACATCTATTTTTACTTTATTTTGTGTTGTTAAATGCTTGCAACTATAGAAATGTTCTGTGTTCTTGCTATTAAATTTTTTTCTTCTTATGAAATGTCATTTTTAAAATCTTCAGTAATGCTTCTTGCCTTAAAGTCTAATTTGTTGGTAGTGGTATAACTATGCCAACTTTCTTTTGATGAGTAGTTAATATTTACATGGCATATCTTTTTTCAACTTTTTGGTTTTGATTTTTCTGTATCCTTATATTTAGATTATAAGCAGTATATAGTGGAGTTTTGTGTTTAAGAGCTTGACAGTATTTTTTAATTGGAGTAGTCCATTTACATTTAATGTAATTACTGCTATATTTGTGTTTAAACCTACTGTTTTACTAGTTGTTTTCTATTTTTCCCATTTGTTCTATATTTCCCTTTTTTATTGCATTCTTTTATATTACTCAAGTGTTCTATATCACATCATTTTTCTCATCTATAAGCTTGTTAGCAATACATTCTTTTACTCTTGTTTAGTGATCATACTAGAAAGTACAATATAAGTTCTAGACTTTTAAAATCCTAATATAAAGTAGAATGTTACCACTTTTCAGGCAAATGCAAGAATTTCAGAGCACTTTATCTTCCTTACCAACTCTCCTGCTCTTTATCATTTAAAAAACAAAACACTTCTATGTCTAATTTAAATACCACAAAACATTATTGACACATTTTATACAGCCAGGAGTCCCTAAGAGTTACCCATATATTTACCTTTTCATTTGCCTATAAGGTGACAATTTCATTGCCTATAAGGTGACAATTAAGGTTAGATGAGGTCAGAGAGTGGGCCCCGGGTTGAAGGATTGGTGTCCTCATAAGAAGAGATACCAGAGAGCTTGCTTGCTTGCTGTCTCTCTGCCACATGAGGACACAGTGACCATCTGCGAGCCAGGAAGTGGGCCCTCAGCAGAAACCAAATTGGCCAGCACCTTGATCTTGGACTTTTCAGCCTCCAGAACTGAGAGCAATCAATTCCTGTTGTCTAAGCCACCCAGTCTATGGTATCCTTGTGGGACTGTGCGCAAGATTCAAATAAGCTGATAAGCTTAGAGCAATACTTAACTCATAGTCGATTTTGCTATCTTCATTTTTATTATTACTAATTTAGAATGCATACAACAAAAAGAAAATTATAAACAGTAAAAGTCAAGATCTGGGAAAATACTGTACTGAAAATCAACCCATAAGGCCAAGTTGGAACATTAACATTCAGGCCATGAAAAGTAAATACAAATGTGGAGCTGCCACGGAGCGCCGCACTCGTCACCTCCCCACATCCTCCGCGCCGCTTTGTGATGAGAATCCCACCAGGCACACACGGGACCTCCTCAAGACTCTTTGATGGCTGCCTCCGCCACCTGTTATTTTGTACCCCCCAGACCAGCCCTGCGAAACGCTCCAGTGCCTGGCATCGTGCTCGTGTCCTGCCTGGCTGTCTGCTGAAAACGTCCAGCTTGCGAGGCCAGATTGCTGCTGCAGGGCAGCATGTCCCACAGAGGCGGGAAAAGGAATTGGCTGCCAGTCAGACACTGGTGGCAAATATCACACTAAGCCCGCTGATGACTCTCGTGAATGCGAAACACATTTAGAGATGAAATGGCGCTTCTCTGGCTGCCAAAAAAAAAAGGGTAACAAAAGAAGCAAGGCCCACATATGTTTGTGATAGGGAGTGTTTTACCACACAGCAAGGGCTCTGCGTTTGTGTAGGTGATTTTAAAATGTTGGCCGAGATCCTTCGCCGAGCGCCTCCGCGCTGGAGTTGGGGTGGTGCGTGGAGGTGAGAGGCAGGAGGAGGAAAAGGAGCTCCTGCGTGAACAAAGCCATTCTCTGTGAGCCTGGATCTGGGAATCCTGTCCAAATGTCAGACGTCTGATAATGAAGAAAACGGACCTTAGCCACGGACTTGCTTTCCAGCGTTAGACACACAAAACAGAAGCATGGGTATGTGTCTGCCAAAAACCAAAGCTCACTCTCTGCCAAACTCCACAGCTCTTAACTTAAAAAATCAAAACCGAAGTAGACTCGTCTCCAGATGGTAACCAAAAATGTCCACGTAAAGGAATGACAGCTCTCCTAGGGAACCCACAGGATAGTGAGGGAGGGAGCGATTTTCCCTGTGTATTCAGGTTGAACGATGCCTAGAGAAACCAAATGCAACTCCAGCCAGCTTTCACCAGTCAGATGGAGAATGAATGCTTCTTGTTCCTCCCTGTTGGCTCTGGCCTAAAAGGTAGCGAGTCTTTGGTATTTGTACCACTCTAAGAATCAGGCACTGCTTTGTTATGAAACTGTGGCTGCAGACTTTCTGAGCTTCTGTGAAATGCAGAATGTGTCTGCAAAATGCATGGTTTAGAGTGAATTATTTCCAAGATATCTTCTAACAAAAATCTGAAATATCTATTTTTCATTAATGCCCAGAGGGGCTCAGGTTAGCAAGCAATGTAGAATAATATAGTAACCTTCAGCAAATGTCAGAATTCTCTCTACACTTACCTATAAGAGAAGAGCAGGGATGGGGGGAGAGAAATTCTCTATATATAATATACTGGTATATAAAATGTAATTTTCGGGCTATGGAATAACCAAAATCATGGGCAGCCTCTGCACTGGTGTTGACTCTGAGCCCTTACTAGTGCTGTCTCTGGGTCCCAGAGGTTTCATCCTCTTCTCCTTGGCTGTTCACAACTCATGGCCGTCACCGTCAAGGTCACCCTACTGCTCCTTTTGGGGTCTTTCTATGCCCTTTGCCAAATGTCAAAGTTGCTGTTTATGGTCTGTGTTGATGTTGTCACTGCTTTCAAATTGCAGGACATTTTGTTCTTACATCGTTGAATCAGCGTGCCAGGTCCAAGGAAGTTTTTGACTCCTTATTTAGAAATTAAAAACTTTAATCAGAATAATAGCTACACTGATGAATTTCTTTAAGAACATTAGTCTATTAATAGTATAAAACTTCATTAAGCTAAATGTCCTGAAGAAAGCAATTAAACCATTTTCATTTATTCTATCTCTATTTTACTGAAAATATTTTAATGGACACTAATTATTTTCCATGTAAACACTGAAAGTAAGTTTTGATTCATTTTGCAGTTTTCATTCATATCAAATCTTACTGGGTGTAGCTTTTGCAAGCACGAGGCTTGCATAATCTCCAACAAGTCCAATTTTCCTGATTGCAGTTTGAGCTATTATTATTTTTATGTTTTCAATATCAATATTCATTCAGGTTTACTCAATAATTACAGGATGGATTATCTCAGCTAAGTAGCATGTTAGAGCTGGAATTTTAGGTCTTATTTTCCAGGTGAGGGAAACTGAAGTCCAGAGGTTAAGTGACTTCCCCAAAGCATCCTACCAACATCTCACGTCCAAGCCGAGGTTAGACTCCAGGCTTCCTGGCTTCCATCCCAGTGTTTTTCTACTTCACAAGCACAGCCACCCCTGGAATGATGGAATCACAGCCATATGCTGGGACAGTTAAAATTGGAGCTGTATACATGTCTACCATAATTGAAACAGGCCTGAGAAATAAAGTATTTCACATCTACCCTTAGCTCTGAATCATAATGGTGCCCACCTCCTTTAGACAGAGAAAGTATTAGGTTTTTATTTTTTTTATTTATTATTTAGTTCAGTTTTTTTAAAAAGGCACGAGAGGCTTAGTTGGTGGTGAGGCCAGGTTCATCCAATGTTCCCTTTACCTGGGAACCTCTGATATTAATAAAAGAACACATGCTGAAGTTGAACGTGGCGGGCAGAGCCACAGGCCAGAGAGCGCAGGGCTTGGGGCAGAGTGCACAGTCTGGTTGGTATCCTGGAGCTCGGAGAACGAGAGCTGGGAGAGAAACTGGAAAGGGATCATGAGACTTTGATGGTAGGCAAGGGAGTGTTGGGGTGTTGTTTAAGCAGTGAGGTGCCACGAAAGGTTTGTTGGTTTTTTTTTTCCCCCCCACATGCCAGCTCAGGTGTGAGCCATTAAAAGTTATGAAGCACATTTTCAAAGCTGTTCTTTTAGAAGTTAAGATGGCAGCAATAGGATGAGTTCAGGGAGAGGAAACCCTACAAATAGACAGTCATGTCAGGAAGAAGGTTCTCCATCTCGTTCATAAGGCTACTTCCCTGGTGCTTGGCTCGGAGCTCCTGAAATAGAGGTTGGGGGAATAAATTTTGGGATGTCCAAGCTGTCAGGATCGATTCCCTGTTTGAGAGATGGTGTTTACTGGGTGTCCACGCCAACTTAAAAGCTGAGTATGCACACAGAGATCACCGCATGCTGGTGTCCCTGGGCCTGTCCTCATTGGCCACAGTGGGCACCCCCAGCCCCTAAAGCACCAGCCTTGCACCCAGACTTACTTGTGCACCTTGACTCTGACCCAGGTTTGGCATCTGGAACCCTCAGGCCTGTGGTCTGCCACACTCTCCTCAGGGGTGTTTCTCCTAAAATGTCCTGGTTTCCAACAGATACCGCACCGTCAGCTAGAGTTTACAATGGAGAGACCAAAGGGCACACCACCTTCTAAGCTTAACTGTTCTGGAAATTCATCACCAACTGGAAGAAACCGTCTGGTGTCAGGAGAAGAAGGTGGAGTTAAACCAACCTGATTTGAATTTCGGTGTTGCTGCTCACTAGCTATGGGCCGGTTACTGGATCTGGAAACCGAGCGAGAACAGTTACTTCGTGGAGTGGTGGGATGATCAAAGGAGATGCTGAGGATGGCTCCCAGTTACTCAGCACTCGTGAGCCCTCAGGCTGGGGCCTGCCATGCACATTTTAATTCACAATTTTATGGAATCTGAGTAGCTGCCCTGTGAACTATGTCATGGTATTTACTGATTCGTAAATGAGAAGACCGAAGCTTCCCCCCAAGAAACTTGCTTAAGGCTTCACATAGTAAAGGCATCTGAAGTTTGACGCTCCAAATCTCGATCTTTCTACTGCACCATAGTGTCTTTAAGTACCTGTGCAGGGAATGGAGTGGGAAGGGATGGACCACTCTGGTTGGCTACATACTCGCCCTGGGGGTATGTGGTGGTGGCCAGGGGGAGGTGCAGCAGTGGTGGCCAGCAGCACATCCAGGCCACATAGAATCTTTGCTCCCTAAAGGACAGAGGAGTGCTTGCAAGGAGGAGGGGGACAGAGAAAGCACAGTGGGCAGACAGAAAGCAGCAATAACCACCATTTCCTAATTGCTTTTCTAAAACTAACATTGACTTTGGTTTGTTTCTTTGACTACACACAACTAAAGAGTGGAGGCGAGAATGACCGCAGTCTTTTGAGTGGAAGGGACGGTCAGGCTCGGACTTGAACGTTTCCACGGATCCTCCACAGAGGGGATATCCAGGGGTAGCCACTGCCCTTTCTTGGATTTCCTGCCAGAAATCTCCCCGCCTTTTTTTGTTTTAATTTTAATCAGTTGAGGAAGTATTATGACCTGTTTCTGAAGGAACTAACAGTTCCAGAAAGGTCTTCAGCAAGTCCTTGGTTGCATTGACATGATCAGAAGAAACGAAGAGCAGTAAGTGTGACTTTTGCATTTGACTAGTTGAGAGTGAAGGAGAAAATTTAATTTTTTAAAAGATTATTGAATGGAGGAAAGTAGCTGTCAAATAGGTTTAAGACAGTGACTACCAAATACAGTGAATTCCCTGGGAAAATGTTTTGGCTTTGTTACAGCATCTTCTCTAAAATCATCTCTCCGCTAGCTGTGTCACCTTCTACAAAGAGGGGTGGCCTGACTTGTGAGTTCTTTGTCTCCATCTTCTAGTCCTGAGCTAAGTTCTTCTGCCCATTGATGAGAATTAGACTGTGGGCAGAAAACCAGAACACAGCACTCGACCACCCCCGCCTCCCAATAAGAGGTGGCAGTCACAGGTCGGGTTCTTCAAAAACAGGCATTGAGGCAAAGTTTGGGGTGCAAGTTTATTAGGGACCATCCCCTGCGAAAGAAAGGGGGAGGGAGCAGGATTGGACCAAGGAGAAAGAAAACTGTGACACAGGCAGACAGACCTGGCAGGGAGCTTGCGGAGGCTATTTTCCTTCAGAGTGTCCCACCCTGGGCCAAAATACCCAGGTCTCTGTATGCCCAGCTCACTCAGTCATCAAATGTGGGCTGCCCCAGGAAGGGCATCACCTTGGGAAAGGCAGCTCTCTGCAGTGGAGGCAGACCCTGCAGGAGCTGACAGCTGGGGGCTGTCTGCTGACTGCACTCCTTGCAGCTGGGCAGTGAGTCCATGCTTGAAGAAGGCTCTGATGGTGCATGTCTATGTCTACCACAAAGGCCACCCAGATAATGTATTTGCTAGCTCTCAGGGATTTGGGGGTTGGGTGGAGGTGGAGTGGGTTGCCTAAGACCACATCGGAATTTGGTGTTTCTTTGTTTGCATGATATAAGATTTTGCCTAAGCTCTCAGTGTAATTATGTCTTACATCTGCATTAGAAAGATGGATCAGGTCTTGGTTTTCAACTCATATCAAAATTTCAAGATAGGAATGACAGATCTTTCAGGAAGAAGAATAAAGAACTGTCAGTAAATATTTACCCTTTTCAGTTATTTATTGTGGAATAACAAATCACTCCAAAACTTAGTGGCATGGAATAACAATTTGTTATTTTTCACAAGTATGTGGATGGAATGGGCTCAGCTGGGTGGTTCTGATTCAGATGGGGTAGGCTGAGGTCACACATGCAGCTGCATTCAGCTGGGAGTTTGGCTAAAGCTGGGACATCCTAGAAGGTCTCCTCTCCCCCAGTGTGCTCTCCACGTGGCCTTTAGTCATGCAGTGTCCTAGCCTGGACTTCTTCACAACACAGCAGCTGGTCTTCCAAGTGGAGAAGCAAAAGATGCCAATCCTTTTAAGGCCTGTACTCAAAAGTCCCAGAATATTATTTTTATTGCACTCGCTTGGTTGAAGCAAATCACAGACCAAGGCTATATTCCCCTTGGTGGGAAGAATGGCAAAGAATTTGGAACCATGATTAAGCCACTACTTTTCCCTAAATGAATGTGGCTCAACCCTTGCAGATACAGACTCCCAGGCCTCCTCTTCAGATATTCTGTTTTTAGTGGTCTGCGGTAGAGCCTGGCCATAGCTATTTAAGCTTCTTAGGAGATTCTAATATGCAGCTGGTTTGGGAACCCTAAATTATGATGTCTATTATCCCACTATTGGGATATGACTGACATGACTTCCATCTGGCAGGAAGTACAGTGTGGCTTATGTTTGGAGAAACATCCACCCTGATCCCTAAAGGGTGCTCGAAATCCTTTTTTGTTTACTTATTTGATACTTACTATTATACTTACTTATAGGCCAACCAGAAATTTCAGAACATAGTTTTACTCTTAACAGACCAGCCATTGATCTGAAGCATCCCATTTAGAAATGTGTCTTCTAGTCAATAGTATCTACTGGTATGACACTGGTTCTCGGAAATCCTCAGCCAAATCCTAAAGCTAAATTTTAGACTTCATTCCCTGCCATGCATTGTAAGTTTACAAGTGGTCTTTGTTCTCCTAAATCACTGATAGACCATTGGTAATTTAGACTAGTAGAAAAACCCTTTTATTTATTCAAAGCATTAGCTTCCTTTTCCCAGCAGAGTTTTGTGCTGTACTGACATTATGTGGTCCTGGGTGTGCAGTGCCCTTAGATAGTAGTGTGTCTGTGTTACCTTCCAACAAAGGAGCAACTGTATCCCGCAGGGTCTGCCTTAAGCATCATCCAGAGCGGTGGTTTGCAGCAAAGATGTTGTCCACCAGCCACAGTGGATCTGCTTCTGGATATTATTTGTTGAGCAAATACCACAATGGATTGATACAATTCCAAGTCAAAGCAAAAACAAAAGTGCAATGTTTTAGACTGTGAAGTCTTATCATGCGTAAACTTAGCATTTCCATTAGGTAATCATTAGGTTATTTAAAAAAGGATTCTTAACCTGGGGTAAGGGTTTGTAGTTAGGATTTAAGGGGTCAATGAACTTGGAAGGGAAAAACTGCAGTTTTATTTTCACTGACCTCTAACTGAAATAGCATTTCCTTTCATTATGAATTATGAAATTTAGCATTTCCTTCCATTATGAATGTGGGCAACAAATGACAGTGGCATTAGCAGTGCCTTTAACTTTGGCTCCAATGGGAAGCAGAGACATTTTCATATCACATATTATTAATACATATGCTGTCAGAGATACCTTGAAACAACTTTTATGCTCATCACTACTTTAAAATTACAGTAGTTGTCAGACCCACTGGTTGCTGTTACTGAACATGCTAATATAGAAGTATATATATGCTTATAAATTTATTTTTACTATTTTGGTGATTTCAATGTAATAGCTTCATTTGTAATCTATAATCTATATGTATATATTGTATGTGTGTGCACATACAGGTGCTTAGCATGTATTTATAAACATTATTGTAAGAAGTTGTCCGTAGACTGCACCAGACAGTCTTAGGGGGTCCATAGCACAAAAACAGATTAAGAATCCATGCATTAAACATTATTTATAGACTCTTCCCAATCCAAACCACAGATCACCTTTGGTAATACCAGACTGAGATGTCATGAGCTTAGCTATCAAATAGACTTGAGTTTTGTCCCTAGTTTATTACCTTGGCAACTCTAACTACTTCTGTCACCATATTCAATTGACAGCATAGGGAGTAAGGGAGTAGGTTCCGTGCTAGACTTGGGTTGGGTCCCTGCCCACCATGCACTAGCTGTGTGACCTTGGGCAAGTTAACCTCTCCCAAGAGCTTCCTCACCGATGAAGTAGGGATAACATTATCACCCACCACTCTCACGGGAGGATTCGTTATTAGGATGGGTTGAGATAATGCTTATAAATTAATAAATGACTTGACATTCTACCTGGCACCTAGTAAGCATGTATTATAATAAATATTGGCTTCCACTGCCATTGGGGAGCTCTCCTAGCAATTATCTATTTTCCCAGGACAAGAAGCTCTCACTCTGTTCACGCAGTCCTTAAGACATACTATGTGTCAAAGGTTCATTTGATGAAATGGGTTCAATATTATTTATCGGGTTGATCTAGAACTATTGCGATTGTATCCAGTTTTAACTTCACTGTGACAAAGAAACTGTCTTGTTGAGAGGTAGTGGTATCAGAGAGGGCTGAGGAGTTGTACAACATTTTGCTACATGGCAGCCTAATAATAGGAAATAAAAGTGGCTAAATTGAGTAATGAGATGTTTTTAAAGCACCAAGTCACTTCTAATTTAACAATAATCTGAAACACCCCTGTTGACAATAAAGGAAGAGCATCCAGCTTTTTTTTTTTTTTTTTTTCATTTATACTGAGCTTCTAACATCTGGAAACAGGGAAGATGGGAAATATAAGAGTTTAGATTTAGACAGTAAAAACAAACTATCAAAACAAACAAAAAAAAAAACTCCCAAATATTTGGCCACTCATGGCTCTTCTGCTGTCCAGCACAGAGATGTGGGTATTTATTTTTGTTCCTAATATTTATTTTTGATACCAGAGTCCCAAGGTTTAGATTCTGGCCCCCGCTCTGTCTTCTTGGAGCTGCTTATCAGAGGGACTTTTGCCTTTGTTTCAGTTTCATTGTCCACGTCTTTTCTACTCTCTGTTTTTAGACCTGGGGCCCATCTCATCTCCATGTTGGGGAGAGGAAAATAGCACAGCAGAAAACGTGTTAGATTTCTTAAAGATTCATTTTTGGGAGTTTGGCAGCATCAGAAAGTGGTTTTTCTATTCTTTTTAAAAATTAAGTATTGAATACATAGCAAAGAATTTTATAATGCTTGCATGAGATAAAACAATGATAAATGAACACCTTTGCACTTAACGGACAGTTTAAGAAATACAATATTACTAGTAGTCTATCCTGCCCAACCCCATCACCTTCTGTTACCCCTGGAGGTATGACACTGTCCTGAATTTTGTTTTTATTATCCCCTTCCTTCTTTCTTTATTAATAATTTCACTGTAGATATACATAACCATAGACAATATTTTACTTTCCATGTTTAATTTTATATAAAAGGAATTATTCTGTTTGTATTTTATAAAAACATACTTTTGCTATTCACGCTGTGAGATTCACCCTTGTTGATATGCTTAATTGTGTTTCATTCTTTTTCATTGCTACATTGTATTCCATTATATGATTCTATTTTTCATCCATTGCACTGCTGCTGGACATTTGGGTTGTTTCCAGTTTTTTGCTACTACATATAGTGCTGCTATGGACATTCTTGTACATACCTACTTGTGCCTGGGTCAACTTTGTAATGTTCTGGTTATTACACTAGTTACTGCACTATCTGGTTATTACACTGTCTCAGATAACATTTGGACTTGTCTCTAGTTATCTTTCACCTGGGCTTGATAAATTGAAGAGGGGTGGTGCATAATGTCCTTTCCTGTGTCTAAAATTCATGGCTTGTTTTCTTTTTCCCTGGCCATCTCCCATCTTCTTTTCTGGCTACCTTTCAATTAAAGGACTCCAGCATCCACACAGAGAGTGAAGGTGGTGTGCCTGTGTCACATCCAAGTCCTAGTGATACTTTGGTTGTGTAGGCGCATTTTTCTTTCTGGGTGTCCTGTGCTGGTTACCAAACTATCCAGCTTAAAAAAAAAAAAAATCAGAAATGTGTCCCTTCGGCATCTTTTCAATTAAGCTGAACTAACAGTGGTTCAGTAAAAAGAAGCAAGTAATGAAATCGACAGCTTTCAGTTTATGCCTTGAATTCTTGGGCAAGCCCCACAACCCCCACGTAGGGAGAATAACCTGAATCTTTTTCTGAAAAAATTCCTCTCACTTTCATCACTTTTCCACTGAAACAACAAGGAAGAGAAGTTATTTAGCCAGTTGCTTTGCTGTGAGTCTTACCAGAAAATTAAGACAAATAGTAATTGGTAAATACTGCTCACCGAGTTCCTTAGCCAGCGTTTCTCACATCTGCTTTACAATATCCTCCTTGCTTGCCTGATTTTATTCATTTCCTAGTGCTTGGCGTAGAAACCACAAGAACTAGCTAAAAAGAAAAACACTGCATTTATACAAACCAAAAAACTAGTGCAACATTTTGGGGGCATAAAAAAAAAACAAAACATGAGGGCTGTCCCACATTATAAATTCCAAAATGAAATAGTTTTTGCTTTGTGTTGTTTTAAAAGATGCTATTCAAGAATACTCTGAATACGTGTTTTAAGTTGTTGTTTACACTTTTTCCCTTTTCCAATAGCCCAGTTAGCTGGTCTTAACTAGTCTCCCCCCATCACCAATCTACTCTCCTTTCCGTGCTTTTTCCAAAATGCAAGTTTGATCACATTTTCCCCTTAACTCCGACACTTGTAGGATAAAGTCCTACTTGACGCTGAGCTCCTTGGGGGCAGGAATAATGTACTATTTGTCTTTGTAGCACACCCCTTAGAACAGTTCCTGGCGCTGCGTAAATGCTCAGTTAATTAAAATCAAATTGGCCTCCACCTTATCCTCATGCCCCTTTCCTATGCCTCGGATTGACTGTGTGCGTTTGTGTGTTTGTGTGTATTTTAATGCTACAGCTCTCAAGGGTTGCTACGGCCGGCCACCAGTTGTACGCACCAAAGTGTCTTCTAGGAAATAGACTAGACGTGCTGAGATAATGAATAGTTCAAAACAATTCCCTTCAAGCTAAAGGATGTGTTGTTTATGTCAGCTAAAGACTATTTCCTTTCTGTGTTACATAGGGGAAAAAATGAGCAATATTCTTGGACACACATTGACAAAAGGAATAGCAGAAGTTTCATGTCTATCTCAGTGCTGACTAGGGCATCCTCTCCTTTAAAAAAAAATTGAATTCCTAGTTTTTGGGTTTTATCCTTCTCTTAAAAAAAAAAAAAAACACACAGCTTGCTTCCTAAAAGCAAAGGAAATAATAAACAATAGCAACTCCCAGTTTTACTCTGATTATTTGCCAAGAGTCGTCTTAGTTCATGTGGTTCTATTTCACTAGAGAGGCCCAATTAGCATGAGAAGAATGCTTCTAAATTAAGCTACCCAAATATGCACTTAGTTAATACTCTGGGAGCTAATTTATTGTATTATTTAAAATATGAATTGGCTTGCAGATCTATTTATTGAGGTATGACAGCTAGGCAACAATGCATAATTTTCTCTTAGCTGTTGAGTGGTTTTTAATAATCTATTGAAATTTAACAGAGAACCATTTCATTAAATGGAAAGTGAATAAATACTAAGAAGTCTAAAATAAAGTATTATCCACACATGGAGAATGGATTTTAAAAATCAATGGCATTTGAGGAACAAAGAAGGAATTGGGGTTTGCTTTTTAAACAATAACTTTTTGTTGTTTTAATTTGAAGTGTAACCAAAGACGCACAAAATCACTTGTGGGAGTGTTAAACAGTGCCAAAAAATAAACAAATAAGGTGGAGGGTGGGATGGGGTAGAGAAATTGGCAGTGGGATGAAACAAACTTATGTTAAGATATTGCCATATTGTCAACTGAACTAAGACACTATTTTTGCCTTGCACAGTTTTCAGTTTGGCAATAAAAACTGTGTGCCTTGTTTTATTTTAACAAATGACATCATGAAAATTCCCTGCCATTTGGCATATTCTGTACCCTAAATTCCTGGAACCTGGAGACATTTAGGGGTCCCAGGATTAGGTTGTGGATCAAGACACAGTTAAATCCTGATACCTTGTCTTGTCTGGAGTCGTCCTAAACAGACCAGCTTTGGAGCATCTCAGGGTGCTCTGATACAAACAGTAGGATCTCATGGATGTAGTACGGTCTTAAAACTCTATTTTTGCCAATTATACTAGATCTCAGTGGGGGGCAGGCAGGAATGCAAGCAGATGACAGGCCCTTCCCACCTTTCTACTAATATTTGAAATCTGGTCCATCTAATTTCCTGAGCCAAGATTTTAAAGAAGTTTTAGACTTTAAAATTCACCCATTTGGATGGATATTTGTTGGGTTCATCTTGAGAACAGGAAGAATGCCAGAATGTTTCCTCTTTCCCTAGGAGAGTCAAAGTGTCAGAGGACTGGTGGTCTGAGGGCTTGGGAAGAGGGGGCACTGATTTATAGTGTTTGCCCATTTCCATAGTGTAAATACTCTCAGGCTGGTTTAACACCACCAACTGGACATCACTGAATGTGAATTTGAGCAGCAATGTCCACAAACTGGCTCTCCTGATCCAGTGATGGGGAGCTCCAGGACACCACTGCTAGAACCTTCCTGTATTGCTATTTCCAGGAAGTAAAACTTTAGCAAGCAGGCTGGCTTTTGTTTCCATGTTACCCAGAAGACGGTGAGTCAGGATCTAAGTCCTCACAACACCTCCTGGAAGAGAGCATTGACTGCTATAACCCCTGCCCTCCGCCCCCACTCTCATTCTCTCTTCCAGAAGAAAACTACAAATGTAGATCATAAAGCTAGATATTGAGTAAGGGTAAATAACGAACTGGATTGTACTTTTTATCCTCTTGAGGATATCAAATATAAAAACTGAACATAGAATGAGAGAATGAGGAGGGGAAGTTTCAATTACTTTTTAATTGCACCAAATCCTGTGTTGCAAAGTGGGTTTCTAAAAGGGAAAAAAGACAGAACAGCATTTTGCCATTCTGCTAAGACAAGTAAGGTCTTGCTTGCTTTGACATTTCTGTGTAGGGAGAGAGGGTGTTTGGCATTGCATGTGGTGAAAGGGCAAGATGGGGTGGAGGGAAAGAATGGGATGGATCATGGTATTTGCAGGCTTAAGGGATAAAACTCACTGGAGACACAGTTCAATTGAGCACACTGACAGAGGTGTACTCTCCCATGCAAGCTGTTTTATTACTTTAATTGAGACCTTTCCCATGAGAAGAAAGGCTTCATAAGATGGAAATCAAAGAAGGCTGGAAGAGAAATATTTCACCTCGTGAAGAAGGTATTATGATCCTTTTTTCCTGAAAAAGTATAGTAATGAATGTTATATTTATTAGTGTTGCAACTTCTACTCTTAACTCTTCTTAAAGGAAAAAATATTTTCTGATCATAAAAACTCAGATAATATTAATACTAGTACAGTGATCATCAGTTGAGTGCTTATTATTTGCCTGTATCACCACGTGGTGCAAGCTTAAGACATATATGTGGACTGAGTGCCATGTAATATTTTATATGCATTGTCCCTTTGCATCCTTACAAAAAGTTTAATATTATTAGAGTGACTAACCATTCCAGATTGCCTGACACTTTTTTACGTTTAGCACTGAAAGTCCTATATTCTCAGAAACCCCTTGGTCCTGGGCAAACTGGGACAACTGGTTATCCTAATTCTTATTTCCATTTTACAAATGAGAAAGTAGAGACACATTTAAACCACTATGCTAAACTGGTGGAACTGGGTTCAAACCTAGATCTGCTGAATCCTGAGTCCATGCTCTTAGCCATCATGCCAGATTGCTTCCTACTACACTGGACTGTGCTTTTAGGTTTCCATTGACCATGGTGACCAAGGAAAGAAAAGCCTCTAACCTTAGTCATTCATACCGACCATGCTGAAGTTAACATAGAGATCCTTGGAGTTGATATACGGAAACACTGCAAAGCCTGCAGTGTTTACCAGTGCCTTCCCTCCTTGACAGGCCTGCGACTCCAGATTTTCTTTTGTTTATTTTGGGGGGTTCTTTGTTTTTGTTTTTTGGTTTCCCAAGCACCAGAAGACTGTTTAGTTTTGCATTCTTTTATCTATCACTTTTTACTTGGCATCTTGGGCAGAGAAACTTAGAAATCAATGAATTTCCCAAAGGGGAAAGCAGCACAAAATGTTAGGCTCACTTCTCTGCGATTCTCTTTTCTTCATGGTCTTGGCCTTTCAAGTCCTAGTTGCTCTCCGGCACCTTTAAACAGCATTCTTGGCCAGGCACGGTGGCTTGTGCCTGTAATCCTAGTGCTTTGGGAGGTTGAGGTGGGAGGATTGCTTGAGGCTAGGAGTTTGAGACCAGCCTGGGCAACACAGCAAAATCCCACCTCTATAAAAAAATTTAAAAATTAGCCCAGTGTGGTGGTGCATGCCTGTAGTCCAAGCTACCCAGGAGGCTGGGACAGGAGGATCACTTGCGGCCAGGAGTTTGAGATTACAGTGAGCTATGATTGTGCCACTGCACTCCAGCCTGGAAGACAGAGCCCTTGTCTCTTTAAAAAAATAAAAAGCAAAAAAACCCTATTCTTATCTTTTTAATTCAGCTTCTACTTCTGTTCTGTGGAGTATGGTTTGTTTGACACAAGCTATTGTGCCATAGTCAGAAGTGGAAATCCTAAATTACGGTATTGTTACATCTGATTAAGTAAGGTGGTGTATTTAGAAGCCCTTTCGGGGTGCTGTAAAGGAGCACCAAAGGTATGTCTTGACTACTCTAGGGATAGGTACCATTGTGATGGTTGCATTTGGGTCTCCTAAAGCACCTAGATGCTCCTTTCTCCTCCTATTCAGTCATCATTTGCTACCCTAGAAGTGCACGCTGGGAAACCTCAAGGATAGTTTCCCTAAGTGCTGTTGAGCAACTCTTGCCCTTGATCTCTACTCTGGTTTTTTTTTTTTTTTTTTTGAAAGTGACTTGTCTCCTTCTTTGTTAGGAGGTGTTTGAGCTTTAGTCTCACTCCCAAGTACTTTTTAATAATTTTTGGGGGGTACTGTTTATTTTATCTCTACTAATAATTAGTGCCTAAAAGCTAAAAGGTACGATTTAGTAAATGTGGAATGTAATAAAAATAGTAAAAGAACTTTCATGTAAATCAGAAACCATAACAAGCAGGATTCTCTCGAGTGCATGCATCAGTCTGTCATTGAAAACAGGAATCATAAACTTTTCCTGTATATTCTACCTCCCAACCTTGCATCTCCCATGTCCCTCTTTTCTCTTTCCTGGCTGGTAACAACACGCTTGGCAAATGTTCTCCTGTCAGAAGCCTGAAATGGGAAGGATGTGTTGCAGGTGGGTGGGGAAACTCTCACTTAACCTTCATATCTGATGAATCACTAATTTCATTGGTTCCACCCCCATATCCCCATCTCCTTCCCCTTTTCACCATCCCTCCCATGAGCACACGTTGTCTCTCACCTGATTTGATGTCTCCTAATTTGCCTCCTTTCCCCAGTATCTCTCCCTTCCAAATCAGCCTCCTCGTTAGTTATTAGGTCATTTTTCTATAATGCAAATATGAGCATATCACTACCCTACTTAAAACCCTCTAGGATATATCCGAATAGGCGAATCTATGGAGACGGAAAGCAGATTAGTGGTTGCCAGGGGCTGTGAGGGAGAGACGTGTTGGAAGCGATTACTAAGGTATATGGGTTTCCTTTGGGGTGATGAAAACATTCTGCAACTAGATTAGCGGCGGCTGCACAGCATTGTGAAGGCACTAAATGCTACGGAATTGTACACTTTAAAATGGTTAAAATGGTAATTTTAAGTGTATTTTACCACTGTAAGAAAACACGATGCTATAGGATAAGGTCCAGGCATCCCAGCATGTCACATGGGGCATCACATGGTCCCACTAGTGGTTGCCTGTTCGTCCCTCCCTTCTGTTTCCTTCCACTCCTCCATAAATGGAACCACTTACGGGCTGGTGCACCTGCGTGCCGTGTCACGCCTCCTGCATTTGCACATGCAGTTTGCTCTGTCCCACCCCATCCTCCACTGTCTGCCCAGTGGTCTCCTCCAAGACCCCTGGGAAGTCTCCCCTGACACATCTACATCAACACACCCATGGTGGGTTTCCCTCTATACTCTAAAAAGGCACAACTGGGAAACCTTTACTGCCAGGTCTGAGTTTCTAGTTCCAGGGAGAATTGCATCATTTGCTAAAAAATAAAGTGGAATGAAGCTTTAAGGTGTTTGCATAACCCTGTTTAAATTCATGACACATTTGTGACCCCCCGGGAACATCTGGAACATCTGGAACACATGAGTTGAGAGGCTTCAGCTCTAGTGTGGAGGCACCCGAAATATACAGTTTCTATCCAGGGAGCCTTGAGATTAATCTTGTCCCATTTAAATATGTAATCACAGCCCCACTACATTTTGTTACACACCTCTGAAAGCTGCCAAGTGGTTTGTGTCCTTGATCTGTGAATAGTGAGTGGCATGGCTATAAACAACGGAGTGGCTGATTTTTCAGCACTCATAAATTCACTTGTGAGGTTAGCATTGGTAGAATGCTTTAGGTGAATCTGCTTGAGAATACACTTTATTTGGGAGTTTAGTGCCATGTGAAACAAACTTTGTTCCTTAACGAGCTTTTCTTTCCGATCTTAATCACACGATTTACGATGTCATTGGGTCATTACACATGGCAGCTCCGAAATTGGACTAGGGTCAGGTAGGTCACTGAGAGTAAGAATGAGAACACCTGACCCCTTCGGCTCTCTTTCACCACGGGTTACCACGGACAAGGAAGGCTCCTGTGAGTGTGTGTAAGTATCAGGAGACCGGATGGCCAGGAAGTGAGGTCAGGAGTGGGTGTTAAATTTCGACTTCTCTTCTCCCTTGATGTAAACAGAGAATTTCCTCGTTTGCTGCAGAACAGAAAAAATTCTAAACAGTGGTTCTCAGCAAGTAGTGGGACCAACAGTAGCAGCATCACCTTGGAATTGTTAGATATGCAAATCCTTAGGCCCCCCCACTCTGGACTTCAGAATTGTGAAGTCTGGAGTTGGAGCCCCACGATCTGTTTTAACAAGCCCAGATATTTTTATGCATGTTCAAGTTCGAGGACCACTGTTTCAAACAACTCCTTTAAGCCAGGATTTTTTATGGGAATGTGGGGACACTGGCTGTTCTAGGGTAGTTAGGTTGATATAGACATTTTGATTCTAGATTTTCCATATGGATCACTGTTGGAAGAATAATGAGAAGGGCTAATATTTATTCAATACCATCCCAGGCCAGGTACTGTGCTAAGTGTTCCCGGGACATAACTCCATTAAATCCTCACACAACTCACAACTACCCAAAAAGATAATACTTCTTTCCCAGTTGTACAATAAAGGCAACTGAGTCTCAGAGAGGTTGAATTACTTGCCCAGGGGCATACAACTCGCTGTGCCTCATCCCATGCTCCTGCGCACTGATTCCAGCCCAGGCTGCAAGGCACTGTGCAGCTCTCGTCCTGGAGGTAGGATGACCTTTAGCTCTCAGGTATTCGATGCATTGCTGTTCCGGACCATTGCTGCCAAACTCATTTCCAGTTGAAGCAGCTGGGTTTTGTCACACACATGACTTCATTAAGTGTCCTCAGCCGAGGTGAAGCTGCACAGGCATCACTCATCAGATTCCTGCCAAGGCTGGAGATTTGGATGAGAATCTGCGGGAAGAAAATTCTAGCCTGAGATTGTGGTTTTCCTCTAGAGTCGCATGAAGGGGCTCTTGTCACATACATGTCTCCCTTCAGTCTGTGACAAAAAGTGGGACATGCTGGGTTTCCAGTTGCAAGCATGGACACAAATGGTAGATGGGCTCTATTGTCATTGCAACAAGACACAAGTGACCACTGACCAAGTGTTGCATAACACAGAAGTTCCCCTTGGTATGTGAAAGGGCTAAGTCCAACCCCACATTTGCAAATTGTGATCTGCCTCCCTCACCTGCCTCAGAGGGCTGTTGAGAGGTGGGTCAAAATGTTCTACGATTAAGATGTAAAATTCAGCTCAAAGGTAAGGAATATTGGGCAAGTACTAGGATTTGATTAAGAACTAGGATTTGGTGTTTGTATCAGATGTCAGGGTTGTAGCTATTATAGTTATCTCACTTACAATTTTGTGACTTAAACAAACCACCTAATAGTTCCAAATAGCTCAGTCTCCTCAGTGCTGACGTGAATCGTGCTCCCTATAATTGTTCAGTGCACAGCTTGTACAGCTGTAAGCTGCAAGATAAAATTTATCTAATAATGTTGATCCTATTTACCTCACAGCAAGGTTGTAAGATGGTAGGTGTTGGGAGGTAGGGGGTAGATTTTTTAATATAATAAATGCACTGTACAAATATACTTTTTTCCTGCCTCACTTCCCTTCAAATTGAGAAAGGTAAAAGAACCCAGCTTCTTTAGAAGGGCCTTGTGAAGGTTATTTTTTTTAAATTTTTTTTTGTAGAGACAGGGTCTTGCTATTGCTCAGGCTGGTCTCAAACTCCTGGCCTCAAGTGATCCTCATGCCTCAGCCTCCCAAAGTGCTGGGATTACCGGCATGAGCCACCTTGCCTGGTTATAAAGGTGATTTTTAATTGCTGATTATGATTCAGCAGCTAGAAGTTACTGAAAGTGATCCCTTAATTGTATGTGTTTACTTTTCTCATCCACTAGTAACTCCTGTCCATTCTCCGTATATGCAACAGGCCATCTCAGGCCACGCTGACCCCTCCTGCGTGTGGCCCTCCCAACACTGTGGCAGTCCCTGCCCTTTTGGCGTTGAATCATGAAGCCTTCCTCTTTCCTTCTACTTAGAATACTTGCTGACACTAGGGGCTTAATGAGTACAGAGACCACTCCCCTTTTTGTCTGCGCAGACCCTAGCTCAAGGGGGGGCCCTCGTGTCAATTTGAACTCATCTCAACTAGAGATGTATTAAGAATGTTTTATACAACCTGACGAGCTCAGGTTACCCAGGTGTATACATTTGTCAAAACTGGGGAGTCTACATTTAAGATTAGTGCATGTCATCATAAACTTTACTTAAAAGAAGAAAATCTATAAACACATATTGAATTCTGATTAATAATGTGATGCTGAAATATTTTGGGGAAGTAAATGTACTACTGTCCTCATTTTACTTTGAAATGTGTCAAAAAGATATGATGGATTAAAGTGAAGGGAATGTTAGTGAGAGAATCTAAATGGTGAGTATATGAATTTTTAAAAAATTTGCTGTATGTTTGAAAATGTTTCTTAATACTGCCCGGTTACGGGGGCAAAAAATGTTCTAACTCTATGCTGTTCAAAACTTGACCTTTTATTTCAGGTGTCAAGGTATTGTTTTATTTTATGTTTTTGAGAATCAAAAAACAACAGTTGTTTTATTTTTTTGAGAATCAAAAGTTCCCCTTTGTTACTGACAAAGGCTAGGATGGAAGGTATTGCTTAATGTGAGGGCGGATGGGGCTGGCGGACTGAAGGGTGGCATTAGGAAGACACTCCACCTAGCTGCAGGCCGACCTCAGGGAGCTAACAGGTGAGACTTCCACGGCACAGTACTCACTCCCTAGAGGAAAAAGGAGCAGGCAGATCACTCCTCACAGGGAATAATTTTCAAGTTTTATACACGTGAAAGATGAACACAACTTTGCATAAAATTAATTAACTACACAATTTAAAAACTTTCCTACCTTAACATCCCCATTATTAAAGCTATCAACAGCAAGACAGTGTATCCAAAAGCAAGCAGGGTTGGTAGAACATGTTCTATATTTCATGTAAGCTTTAAATATAACCTAGTCTGAATTAAAATTTTTCATTTATTTAGAATATCCATTTCTCTAAATTTCAATTCCTCTGTTTTTTTTTTTTCTTCTTTAAGGTAATTATTCGAGGTGGAGGACACATTTTACCCTATGACCAGCCTCTGAGATCTTTCGACATGATTAATCGATTCATTTTTGGAAAAGGATGGGATCCTTATAGTTGATAAACTACATTGCTAAAAGAGAACATCAGAGGTTTTAATCCTTGAAAAGAAAAATTTAAAAACAAAAAATGTCATATAAACAAGAAAATTATCTTTTTATATCTGCAAGCTGTTTCTCATCAATAAAAATTATCCTTGAAACAAGTGAGCTTTTGTTTTGGGGGAAATGGTTTATTTCAAAATTAACATGAGTACGTGAGTAAGAATTACATGATTTAACTTAAAGAATGAAAGGAATGGATTCTGGGACACTGCTTCAGACAGAGACAGATACATGAAATTTAGGGGTCTTGAATAGGAATTTTTAATTCTTCCTAAGAGTAAGTGAAAAGTGCAGTAAATGAATAAGATGTATCAACATCTTTTTCTGTAAATGCTATGCATACGAAGGTGTTTGGTAAACATTATTGGATAAGAATAACTTAATCGTCACCCCAAAGAAAGGGATGGAGTTATAGTTGTGGGGAAGAGAGTTTCAAATGTTTAAAGCGCTAGCATGAAAGAATTATTTGAAATAGAAATCTCATACATACAAGTAATGGTGTACCAATTCATGACAAGCAAAGGATCTTATTCAGAGAACATACTTAACCTTTGCTGATTCATTTCTTTTCTTTTTCTGAGTTTGTTAGTTCATTTGAGGTATACACACTTATCAGATGTGGCCAGCCTGCAGGCCACATTAGTTATAAGTGCCATTTTTAGTGTGGGTGTTAAATTCTCTACTTCTTTTCCCCAAATAAGGAACAACCTAATTTTGTATAATTGTTGGAATATCAAAAAAATCAAGCTGGCATCCAAATATATGCATTTACAAATATACATACGTTAGCAATTTTCCAACTAAGATGCCACATCCTGGCACCTCTTGCCTATTTATGCATCATGTGTTGACATCTCTTTGAAATTCTACATGTTTGGCTTTTTCTACATCACTTCCCTCTTGTATTACCAATCTATGAATTGGCTCACTGGAGAACTGTCCCGACCCGCGGGTACGTTACTCGCAGAACCTGGAGGAGGGAGTGGGAGCTAGATAGGACAAGAGACGCGAGAGATGGAGACAAGACAGTATTCTGATCAAGTCTCGTTTATTGAGCATGAGGTTACAGCTTTTAT
>CAUYRT010034003.1:0-32269 GCA_963574885.1 Lepilemur ruficaudatus
TTTTCTATATATATCTTTAGTTGGCCAATTAATTTCTTTCTTTCTATTTATAGTAGAGACGGGGTCTCACTCTTGCTCAGGCTGGTTTCGAACTCCTGACCTTGAGCGATCTGCCTGCCTCAGCCTCCCAGAGTGCTAGGATTACAGGCGTGAGCCACTGCGCCGGGCTGATTTGGGGATTTTTTTAAGGCAGTGTCTCACTTTGCTACCCAGGTTAGAATGCAGTGACATCATTCTAGTTCACTGCAACCTAAAACTCTTGGCCTCAGGTGATCCTCCCACTTCTGCCTCCCAAAGTGCTAGGATTACAGGCATGAGCCATTCCAGCAGGTCTGCTTCTGGGATTTTGACTGGAATGATATTTAATTCTTACAGTGAAATGCAGAATATTGATATCTTTATGATACTGAGCCTTCCAATATATAAACGTGGTATATCTCTTCATTGATTAAGGCTATCTTTTATGTTTTTTAATGCAGCGTATTACTTTTGTTGGGAATTTTTATATTTTTCATAGAAGACATCATTTGTATTCAATGTGTTTTACTTTTCAATAAAATTGTTCATTTACAGCTATAAGTTCCCTTCTAAATGTCATTTTTTTGCATCTCACGAGTTTCAGAATATAGCGTGCTCATTGTTGTCCATGTTTAAATATGTTGTAATTTTCATTCTGAACTCTTCTTTAAACCAATGAGATTTTAAGGAACAATTTTTGAAGTTTCTAAGCAATTTTTGTTTTATTTTTATTGCATTTTATAGTTAATTGCATTATGATCAGAGAAAATGTATGTTATAGATTATTTGAAATTTTTGAGATTTCATTTGTAACCTAGTATATGGTAATTGTTTGGAAATTCTTGAAAGAATGTATATTTTCTATTTCTTGGATACAGGATCATTATGAACTCCCACCACTTTTCCAACCTGACTTATGTTATTGTTGTACCCTACTTTGCTTATAACATGTGGTTTCATCAAACACTGACATATTTGCCTATATTAACACTTGGGATGTATGAGGGCCTGGGAAACAAGATACTCACAAATAAGAGTTTAAGTATTTTTCCAGAGCATGTACAAAATGCCCCTGCCTCCTTTTCTGGAGCAGAATTAAGAGACAAAGTACCAGATACCTAGTTGGCATGTGCTAGCCTGTTCTCCATATCTCTGCTTCTGGGTAGCATGTCTTTTAAGCTCAAGCAACGCCTTCTATGGGGATCCCTTATGATTCCTATCATTTGGATTAATTTGTCCCTCTTTTTTTCCTCTTCTAACATAGTGTCTGGTACTTATCACATTGTATTTTAATTTTCTTTTTACTTGTATGTCTTCCCCTGTTAGGCTGTGATATCCTCTTGGATGGTGTCTTACTTATCTGTCAGGCCTGTTACACACTGCTTTAAATATGGTAGATGTTCAATATATAAATATTGGATATTTTAAAAGAGGCTGAAAGAATACACAGTGATGACCTAGTTTTACTAGCCAATATCTGAAGGTTGGACTATGTTTCCAGATGAAGATGGAAGAGAATTCTGTAACACTTGTGCTCTCATTTAAGGGGTAAGGGACCACTGAGAGCTAATATGCTGCCAGGCTCTCTGAGGTTGGCATAATAAGCTAATATTTCAGGTTAAGTCCTCTGCTTTGCCCAGGTCATTGCCTCACTGTGAAGGAAATCTATTAATTCCCTATAGGGAGGTGGAAGCAGCATTTTTATTAGAGAAGGCTTTCTGTAGTCTTAAAAGATGAATAGAGGTTAGCCAAGTCAAGGAAATTGGTAGTCGGCCATTCTAAGCAGAGGTTCTTGAGCAAAGGGACATGATTAAAAGATAAGAGGGTTGTGTGGTGAAGATCCTGCCATTTCGGTATATCTGGGACGTGAGGTATGAAGCAAGGTAGCTGGGGTGATAAATTAGCCTGGAAAGGTAAGCAGGGGTGGGATCCTCGAGGGCCTTTTATGCTTCGTTAAGTGATAGGGTTTTATGTTGTAGTACCAAAACACAGAGTATAGTAGTGGGTAAAAAGCACATGCTCTGCAGCCAGGCTGCCTGGGTTTGAAAGTCAGCTATGCCTTTTACTAGGTGTGTGACTTAGACTTCTTTGTTCCTTATGTTTTTTGCTCTGTAAAGGGAGAATAATAAGAGTACCTACTTCATAGAGTTATTTTGAGGACTGATGAGTTAAATCATATAGAATGCTTTGAGCATTCAATGAGTATTAACAGTTGATATCATTATTAATTTTTATATTTATGCAGTAGAAAGACCACTCTGGAATCCTGTATAGAGGATGATTTTGAGTAGAATAGGACCAGAGAATGGAGAAACCATAGGGAGATTAGTGTGCCCCTCCAATAGTTCCCACTAGTATTTGCTAGATATGTTTATGATACAGTCCTATATAGTGATTTTAATGAAATCACATACATTATAGATGGATTTTGTACAGATTGGATTAAATGAGACCTTCCCATTTTGTTTTTCTTACAGATGTCCTTGGCATGAATTTACTGGAAAGACAAGCTCTGAGGATTTCAGGACCTTGCATGGCATGGCTAACTTTAGTCCTACTGTTCAGAGTATAGTTCAGAACTCATTTCTTGAGAAGGTGACCTTCTTAAGAGGGAAGCCAGCTATTTTCCAAAAAGGGATTGAAAATAACAGCAAGGTTGGGTTTTAGCATGGGTTTGAGACTAATAAAGACCATCTTCTGATAGTTACCATCTTACTCTAAAACTCAGGTTGCACATATTGCTGCCTGCTTTATATAGTGCATTGAATGTGATCAAGAGACAATAGGTAGCGTGAAAGGATGAGAGGACCTGGGCTGTGAAATATAGATAGCTCTTTTATAATACTTTAGTGTGTAGTCTTAAATATTCTGTAGATCTCACTTCCCATATCTGTGGCATGGGATTAATGATACCCACTATGTTATTTTGCAGGGCTGTCGTGAAATCAGTTGAGATCATCAAAGTGGAAGCACCTGACAAAAGTCCAAAAGTGCTTTAAAAATGAAATGATTTTTTAAACCATTTAAGGAAGACTCAGAGATATAAGGCTCTCGTGTGATCTTGCACACGTTTGTCTCTTTGTTAAATGAATCCAACAAGAGTTGAACGATACGCCAGATAATCACCTGTTATGCAAGTCACCTTAGTTTGCACGTAGTTCAAAGTTTGTAAGTCCTCTATGGAGACTTCCTGCTTCCAGTGAAAGCTCAGGAATTCCACCCTGAACTTTTTTTTCCTGCTAAAAAGCTCCTTTTAGTTACTTCCCTGTTCTGAGCTCTGTTCCAGAAGTCTAAGGTTTCTCCAAGTCTGACCACTAATCAGTAGGGCGTCAGTGCCTCTTTTTCCAGTACTTCTAGCAAGCCTACTGAGTCCCCTGGTGAGATATACTACATCAAAAACAGTGCTACAGCAAAAACTTTAAGTGCCTAACAGAACTCCATTCTTTTGGAAGTCTCCCTCCACCTATCTCTCCACTAAGATGGATCTAAAACTTAAAGATCGTGAGTTCTGGTACAGTCTTAATGGCCAGGTCCCAGGGCTTCTGGACTGGGACATGGGGAATGAGTTATTTCTGCGTTGTACCACAGACCAGCAACCCTCAGCTGAGCAGCACCTTGCCAAATACAGACTCCGAATAATGGAGCCCCCAGAGGTGCCTCAGGAGGAGAGACCCAGTCCTGACAAAGATGGTCCTCACTGTGAACCCAACCTGTGGATGTGGGTGAACCCCAACATTGTGTGCCCCCTCGGCAGCCAGGAGTCCCTAAAGCCAAGCAAAATAAAGGATTTGACAAGCATGCCTCCTTCCCCTCAGCTCCCTCTAAAGGATGAAAAGTCAAACTGCTCAGAGGCCACAGTGGTGGAGTCCCTGCCGTCTTCCTCAAGTGAGCAGTCTCCCTTACAGAAGCAGGTCATCTCTTCCCCTAGTGACTGGGACACAGAAGAGGAGACTGAGGAACAAGAGGACAATTCTTCTGTGGCCCTCCAGCCTCCTAACAAAACGGAGTGCTTCGGGAGCCAGAAGCTGTGGCCAACCAACAGCCAGGAGAGGAGGTCCTGGCCACGGCCTCCTCTCAATTATAGCCACCTAATTGCCTTAGCATTAAAAAACAGCCCCCCCTGTGGCCTCGATGTGCAAGAGATCTACAATTTCACCCGACAACATTTCCCCTTTTTCTGTACCGCTCCACATGGCTGGAAGAACACTATTCGCCACAACCTCTGCTTCCTGGGCAGCTTCGAGAAGACACCAGTAAGCCCTCAGGATGAGGCCAGTGCAAAACCTCGCTCTTGTCTCTGGAGGCTCACTGAGGAGGGACACCTCCGCTTTCAGGAGGAGACTCGTTCTTTAGCCTCTGCTCGGAAGGAGAGCATCCTACAGTGCATGAGCCAGCCAGAGGTGATGACCTCTCTCTTTGACCTTTGAACTACCACTGCTTCCTTTCTAGAACACTGCCCTCCTTACTGCGCCTACCCATCCCCTAACTGACCTTTATTAATCCCTAAACCTAGCCTACCTGGTTGGTGCCAAGCCTGTCTTTAGCTACTGTTACAACAATGGTGTTAAAATGAGACATAGGGATAGAGGAGGCAGAGCTTAAATCCAGGTGGGGAATCATTGAAAGTTGCATGGGGACAGTGGCAGTGGTTCTGCATTTTGAGCAGACAGGAAATCCTAGGAACAATAGCATGGAAGCTAAGGAGAAAAGGGTGTGTTTTATGAGAGAGGAATTCTGTTTATGGAGAGTATGCTCACACATGAAAGCGAATGGTGGAGTATAAAGCATAAAATGCAGAATGGAGCCAGGCCATGAACAACCTTGAGTGCCATGTGAAGGTGTGTATGCATAAAGAGAACTGGACTTAACGTTAAAAGCCTGGAGATTTAAGTGTCCCTCTCTACCATTCATCGGCTGCATCTCTTTGTTAAGTGACCCATTTTATCCTTCAGAGCCTCACTTTTCTCTTTGTGGCTCTGAACTTTTCAGCCCTGTTCCTTTGTCATCCAATTCCAATACTGACAACTAATTCCAAGCAACTACTTTTAGTTTGGATACTGAAAGCCTTTGAATTGCTCCTGTATTTTATTAACCCCAAGCCTTTCGATGACAAAGCTTTGTTTTC
This sequence comes from Lepilemur ruficaudatus, assembly GCA_963574885.1. Taxonomy (NCBI): domain Eukaryota; kingdom Metazoa; phylum Chordata; class Mammalia; order Primates; family Lepilemuridae; genus Lepilemur; species Lepilemur ruficaudatus. The sequence goes on from CAUYRT010034003.1 coordinate 5,144, forward strand.
CATTCTTTTTATTCATCAAACTTTCATTGAGGAAATGCTAATTGATGTGTCAAGGTCTATCTTAGGTGTTGAGGATTAAAAGCTGGTAGATATTAGTGGGAGACAGATATTTGTAATGCAAATATGATGGAAAAGATGTGAGAAGTTGCCATGGAGATGGGGAGACATTTTTCCTGGCAAAGACATGAAAGGCATTTAAAGGAAAATATCTTTTGAGCTAGTTTTGAAGAATAAATAGAAATTTTCTGGGCAGATAAACTGGAGAGGAGACATTACAGGGGCAACAGTGTGAACTAAGTGAGTGAAATGTTTGGGGGAACGGTATGAAGTTCAGTGTGGCTTAACTACATTCAGGACCGAGAGTGGTTGCCAGAAAGGTAGGCAAAAAGCCTTTTATGTACTACTTAGGTGTTTAGACTTTATCTTGTGGGTTTTGGGAAAGCAAGAGACATCAATGGTGTTTTGCTATTAAAAAAAAAAAGCAGAAACAAACCAGCAGCAACAACAAATATTTCAGCATTTGGTTTTCTAATTTCAAAATTCTCTTTAACATCTTTTTTTGCAAATAAACTTTATCAGAGTAAGCATAGATTTTTGTCTTCTATGTTATTAACAACTATCCAGGAGAAAATAGGTTTTTAAGTATCAGTTCAATAATTGGGGTACAAAAATACCTGTAAGCTACAAAAGCAGTTCATTCAGTATAATTGTAAATCGAATGAAAGTTTACATTTTTGTAATGATGTTTTACAAAACTATATATTTAGGTTGAATTGCAGAAGCAACATATGCAAACAATACTCTTTGAAAAAATAATTGTAAATGCTACTTCTGTATCATAAAGCAAAGACCAAGTTGACAGAATACCTTGGAATTAATAAAATATTCTGGCTATAACCAGTCAACATTTGCTTCTCATTATTTTTCCCAAAATTAATACTTACAAGAAAAAGAGACTGTCATAAACTAACAAGATTATCTTTATCACAAACTACATTTCTGAGTATATCTATTCTGTAAATTTGCCAAACAGGGCAAACTTTCATTTTTGGAACTGGACCTGGATTTTTCTGCTGCACCCTGGCGCTTTTGAGGCTTGAACTCCTCTATTAAGTTTTTTTTTCTAATCCTTCTCTTTGCTCTCTGGTTGCATGGAAAAAGCAGTGGCTTGACATGGCACTTTTTAGTCATCTCAGATGATTCAGATGACAGCACATCTTCCTTTGTTTCCCCCTTCCCAGTATCCTTAGTGGTACTGCAAGTGGCTTCTTCATAGCTACTGCTCTCCAGAACTCTTTCTTATTCATTAATGCTGGCAGCAATGCTTGCAGTGGTGTTACTAATCTTTCCTTTGGGAGGCTTCAAAATCAATTGGGGAGGGGGGCTTATTTGCCACTCATCACATCAACAAAATCTTTGTAAATATCAGTAGGTGCTTTGATGTTTGGCAGACCTGGTGTACAGCTGATGCAGACTTTTTTTTGCTTTTACTTGCCTTCTTTCTTCTCACTGAATTTATTAGTTTTTTCTGCATGTATTCAAGCCCTTAATTAGAATGAGAAAAATACATAAATTGTTATCATCCATTGATCCTTCACCATGGTGTTTTTTGTAACCTCAATTTGAGAATTGTCCTGAATAAGAATCAGTTATTTTAAGTAACATTTACATACCTCTTTTCTCTGCTTTTCTGAAGAGATTTCATCCTCTTCCTCATCTGTAAACAAACACAGTATGAGGATTTTTGTCAAACTCTATCAAATCCTGCTCTTTACTTCTTCTGGAACCCACAATTCCTGTACATCTCTAAGCAAATTCACTTTGAACATTATCCTTGCTGTCAAATATGCTTCCAAACCATGTATTTGGGGGAGTTTGAAGGCTTGTGATCAATTAGTTCCTTTTCTCCATCTTCCCTGTCACCTTCAGTATCTTTTTTTTGGAAAAGTTTTCACCCTCTGGTTGCCCATAGGCAATTCTTCTGTCATTTCATCTTTGAAATCAGAATTCATATTTTCTTAAAATGGTCTAGTTCTGGCCTGGTGGTCCCTGCTACCCCAATACTAAATCAATCCTATAACCTGCTTTGCACAGCACTTACACCTTATCCCTAAGTACTACTGTTACTTTACTAGTACTGACACATCTTCCTGGCATGAAGGCAAGAGGGCCGGATGGTACCACAGCATTACAAATGCACATCTAAATATGGGGTCTTTTTTGAAGGACATCAAAATTACTTAATGTGACGTTCTGCCAAAGCTTGATTTGACCGGTTCGTTTTCCAGGTCCTAGAATACTGACTCTGGGGAGGCAGCAGAGATGGCAATGACAGCTGATGGGACCACTAGGCTGGCAACAGCAGGTGCTGGGGTCCTGGGGTTGGGTTCCCGAACAATGAACAATGATGGGATCGGATTCAGGGTCAGTGATGACAAGGGAGGGTCAGGATGGTGTTCAAGAAAGGAGAGGAGGACAGGGAGTGGTTCAAGGTCGGGGAGATAGGCGGGGATGGACGCTGAGGCTCTAGCTTCCTCTTCATTGGAGGCCTCTAGGCTTCCTGGCCTGGAGGTGACGCTCGGGTCAGTGGCGGCTGCTTACTAAAGCGTTCTGAGAAGCTACTTGGCTGCGCCCCAAGCTAAGATCGCCGTTACGCCTGGTGGCTGCCACTGAGAATGAGGCTAAGGCGACTTTTGCACACGTTTCTATACTAGAATGTAATGGTGGCAATAGCAGTTGCTCACGCGCTACCTTCGCGGTCAGTAGCACCGCGACTTCATTGCAGTGTTACCAGGTATTAATAGTTTTTGAAAAAGGGAAGTAACAGGCCAGACACGGTGGCTCACGCCTATAATCTTAGCACTTTGGGAGGCCGAGGCGGGTGGATCGCTCAAGGTCAGGAGTTCAAAACCAGCCTGAGCAAGAGCGAGACCCCGTCTCTACTAAAAATAGAAACAAATTAATTGGCCAGCTAAAAATTAGCTGGGCATGGTGGTGCGTGCCTGTAGTCCTAGCTACTCGGGAGGCTGAGGCAGGAGGATCGCTTGAGCCCAGGAGTTTGAGGTTGCTGTGAGCTGGGCTGATGCCATGGCACTCTAGCCCGGGCAAAACAGTGAGACTCTGTCCGCCCCCCCCCCCGAAAAAAAAAAAGAAAGAAAAAGAAAAAGGGAAGTAACAAACGTGAGTTTAAAACCTGGACCTCAGTTCATCAACCTCCGCCTACCAAATTACCCCCCACTCCGCTTCACTAGCCTCATTGATTATAAAGATAGTAACCAGCTGGCCACTCCCACTTTAGGATGACGGGCTCTAAAAAGACGAACTGAGTAATGGAATCGACAGCTTCTACTCTTCCCCCATCCACCGAACCCGCAGGGATTTATTTTGAACAAAATGGTCTGATTTGATTTAATAATGAATCACCTGCTGCCTTAGCAAGGATAAGTCATTTTTGACTAGATACTAAAGCTAGATGCATAATGGAGAGGAGCACATAAAGGCCCTAGATGGTCAACTCCAAGGGAGAGGGGAGAGGACTCTGTGGCTAACGAGTGCGCTGGAGCAGGCTTCTGGGAGTTGAAAGAAGAAACTGGTGGCAGGGTAGGTGAGACGTGTTCTTTATTGTGGGGTGGAGGATGCAGCCGCAGGGAGATCATGGCAGAGAACATGGCAAGCACTTACATATGGCTCAGAACAACAGTGGCAACATGCCATTCGAAAGCATGATCACATGGATCCACATGGGAGATAACACCTTGGTTACATAACCGTAATAACTCATGCCTTCCCGGAAAGTGGCTGAAGACAGCCGGCAATCATTTTAGTTTGGTCTAAGAAGCCTATTGCCTATAAAAATGAATTTCCTTTACAAAGGGCCACTTCATAAGCAAGTTATTCCAAAGCCTCTTTCTCCTCACCTGTAAAATAGAAATAATATTGACTTTAAGGGTTGCAATAATGGTTAAGGGAGAAGTACATGCAAAGTGCCTGCTATATAATAGGCATTATATGTTTATTCTCTCTTTCTCACCACTTAGGATTGTTGGTTGCAGCACAGAGGGTTAAGTTCTCTCGGCTAGAGGTCAAACAGTGCCAGCAGCTAGTTTTTCCTCTCTTTGGATTGCTAGGAATAAAAGAGTATCCATGTTGTTTAGCCTAGTATCCAAAAAAAAAAAAAAAGAGAGGTCAGATTTGTCCAGTCATCATTATCAAACTAGAGACTCCTTACTAGGTCCACTAGATCAAATAATGCTTTAGCAGGGAAAAATTATATACAATCAGCCCTCTCTATCCATGGGTTCGGTATCCATGGATTCTACCAACCGAGGGTCAAAAATATTTGAAGATGGGGCTTGGTGGCTTCGGTCTGCATTCCCAGCTACTCGGGAGGCTGAGTAGGGGAGGATCACTTGAGGCCAGGAATTCAGGACTGCAGTGAGCTATGATCATGCCACTGCACACTCCAGTCTGGGCAAAAAAGTGACACCATCTCTAAAAAAAAAAAAAAAAAATCGAAAATGAATACGTCTGAATTGAACGTCTACAGACTTTTTTCTTGCCATTATTTTTTAAACAATACAGTATAACATCTATTTACAGAGTATTTGCATAGTATTAGGTATTATAAGTAATGCAGAGATGATTTAAAGTATACTGAGGATGTGAGTAGGTTATATGCAAATACTACATCATTTTACATCAGGGATTCTAGCATTCCTGGGTATGGTATCTGCGGAGTTCTAGAACCAATTCTTCATAGATACCAAGAGATGACAATATATATGGGCAGTTATAAGATTTTTTAGTTCTACAATGCTATCATTTGAACAGTAAACAGGCATATATGGTACAAAAATTCAAACAATCTGTAAGGATATATTGGTGAAAAGTTTTTTCTGAATCATTTTTGAAGGTAATACTTTTAAAACATTTATTCAATCTCTTAAAAGATAACTTTCAGAAAAAGGCAAAATCTTGACTCTCATACGAATATAAAAATGAGTAAGTGTTAAAATTTTTGGTTTACTCATTCAGTGAAGAAATTTGACATGTTATAACCCATTCAAAGGAAAAATCATAACAGCACAGATTTGTATGGATTAAGGGAATGTTGAGATGAATTGCAAAAGGAGGCAAAGTGATTTTCCAGCTGTTGGTGGGAGGCTCAATTATATCTGAACCTGAAGGCCATAATTTATATGTCTCTAAGTTAACTACAATTTACCAAGAGTCGCAAAAAAGTTCAAAGACAATGAATAGCACCAGACTCTGACAATCCCAAGGGCCTACTGTTACAGATGATGAACAATTTCTCATTGAAATACAAAAGTTCTTTCTACAGTCATCCTTCTGCCATTGACCAAAAATAGTCTCAGAGTGGCTCACGCCTGTAATCCTAGCACTCTGGGAGGCCGAGGCGGGAGGATCATTCAAGGTCAGGAGTTTGAAACCAGCCTGAGCAAGAGTGAGACCCCCTCTCTACTAAAAATAGAAAGAAATTAATTGGCCAACTAAAAATATATAGAAAAAGTTAGCCGGGCATGGTGGCGCGTGCCTGTAGTCCTAGCTACTCAGGAGGCTGAGACAGAAGGATTGCTTGAGCCCAGGAGTTTGAGGTTGCTGTGAGCTAGGCTGACGCCACAGCACTCACTCTAGCCCGGGCAACAGAGTGAGACTCTGTCTCAAAAAAAAAAAATTCTCAGAAAAAGATTATTTTTGCCACAAAATAACAAAATAAGGCTGATCTCATTTGATGTAGTGTAATTATTTACATAGCTGCACCAAGAAGTGATAATGTACCACATAGACCTTAAATTTTCTTTTCTGGAAGTTGTTATAAGGAATATCAGGACTTCTTAAGTTTCTTAAGGCTAAAAAGCTAAACCAATAACTCACTACCATATTTTGCCTATAGTACTAATAAATTTAGGCAAAGTCTTCTCTCCTTGAGGTCCCCCAAATATCCTAAGTTTCCTAGGCTTGCCTGGGAGTGAGCTTCATTACATACTTGAAAGACTGGGAATCCTGTAAGCCAGGTACCAGACCAGTTTTCCCAAGATAGCTTTGTAAATATTGATTTCATCAAGTCAAACTTAGATCCCCAGAACTGTCTGATCATATATAATTAAAAGGGCATCTTTCTCAAATATGACAATTTAGTCAAAGCCTTGGTTGCATAATTACTATTTCTAATTATGTCCTGTAACAAGGAGAACAGACTCTTATTGAACCCTGTGCAAACAATTATATTGACATGAAAATAAGAATATTCAATATGAGTTATGAATTCTGGAGGGGCCATGCAGGGAACAAAAGATGTCATTTATAAATGTGTTATTTCTGTTTACAAATGTATAATCTACTAAATTGTTATGAGTTGTATGAACAGAGAAAGGGGTCCCTTAGATACCCACAATATAGACCTTAAGTTTGCTTTTCTGGAAGTTGTCATAAGGAATCTCAGGACTTTTTAAGTTTTTTAAGGCTAAAAAGCTAAACAAATAACTCATTGCCATATTTTGCCTATAGTACTAATAAATTTAGGCAAATTCAACAATATTCCAAACAAACCCCACAATTATCCATCATCCATTCATTTAGTCCTATGTAATTATGCTTGTTCTGCTCAATCTTGGGTTAGCAGTCTCATAAACCCATCTTCTTCTCAACTACAATTCTGTAAATCCTGACTTGTCCACTGATACAGCCTCTAAGTTGCACAAGCAATACCATCAGAAGCCTGTGTTCATGTGTGCTTGGCATAGTCCCTTTTCCGCAGGGCTCTGAGACATCTTTTTTTGATGAAAATAAAGAACTCAGGCTTGAAAATGATCGCAATCATTTTCAGGAAAGCATCTGAGTAATAATAAAAAAAGTTTATAGATGATAAAAATCTTAAAAATGGCTGTTGTTAATTTATTACTTATAATTTCCAAAAGTGAAAACTCTGATAAGAGTTCATAACAAGAATAATACTGGAACTGATATAGTTACTTGGTAATTTTTTAGAATGCAAAATAAGATAATAAAGCCAATCCAAAAACATCTGCAAACAAAATGAATTACCTGATTTTCACAAGAGAGTAAACATTATATGTAACTTATAAAAATGGATGGACAATACAGAACACTCACTGAACAATAGAAGAATATACATTTTCTCAAACATACATGGAATATTCACCAGGATATACCATATGTTAGGCCAAAAAATGTCTTAATAAATTTAAAGAGATCAAAACTGTACAAAGTATCTTTCTGATCATGGATTGAAGCTAGAAATCAATAACAGAAGGCAAACTTCAAAATCCACAAATACGTAGAAATTAAACATACTCTTAAACAATCAATGAGTCAAAGAAGAAATCACAAGGGAAATTAGAAAATATCTTGAGATCAATGAAAACAAAAACACAATATACCAAAATTTATGGGATGCAGCAAAGGCAGTGCTAACAGGGAAATGTTTAGCTATAAATGCTTGCATTAAGAAAGAAAATTTCTCAAATCAACAGCCTAACTTTATAACTGAAGCAACTAAAAAGCAAAAACCAATCAACTAAATAAAAAGCTAATAGAAGAAAGGAAATAAAGAATAGAGCATGGATAAAGAAAATAGAGAAAACAAAAGCATTAGAGAAAATCAACAAAATCAAGAGTTGGTTCTTCAGAAGTATCAACAAAATTGACAAACTTTTAGCTACATTGCCTAAGGAAAAAACAATGAAGACTCAAATAAATAAAATCAGAAATGGAAGAAGGGGCATTACTACTGATTTTACATAACTAAAAAGAATTATAAGAGAGTACTATGAACAATCATACACCACAAACTGGATAACCTAGATGAAATAGACAAATTCCTAGAAACACACAACCAACCAAGAAGAAATCATGGTGAAATAGAAAATCTGAACAGACCTATAACTAATATGGAGATTAAATCAGTAATCAAAACCTTCCAACAAAGAAAAGCCTGGGATTTTATGGTTTTGCTGCACATTCCACCAATTAAAGAAGAATTAACACCAATATTCCTCAAACTTTTCCCAAAAAAATTGCAAAAGAGAGAACCCATCCGAACTCATTCTATGAGGTCAGCATTATCATGATACTGAAGCTGTACATGGGTACTACAAAAAAAAAGAAAGAAAGAAAGAAAGAAAGAAAGAAAGAAAGAAAGAAAGAAAGAAAGAAAGAAAGAAAGAAATTTACAAGGTCAATATCTCTGATAAATATTGATGCAAAAATACTCAACAAAACACTAGCAAACACAATTAAATAGCACGTTAAAAGGGCCAAGTGGGATTTATTCACCAAATGCAAAGATGATTAAACATAAGAAAATCAATCAATGTAATATATTGCATTAACAGAATAAATGGAAAAACATGATTATCTCAATTGATACAGAAAAAGCATCAAAATGCAACACCCTGTCATGATAAAAACACTCAAGAAGCTAGAAATAGAAGGAAACTAACTTAACATAATAAAGGCCACATATGAGAAGCTCATAGATAACACCATAATAATGAAAAGTTTTCCTCCAAGGTCAGGGACAAGACAAGGCTGTCTGCTTTTCCCACTTCTATTCAACATAGTACTGTAAGTTTTTGCCAGAGAAATTAGGCAAGAAAAAGAAATAAAGGCATCAAAATTAAAAAGGAAAAAGTAAAATTATCTTTATTCACAGACAACATGGTCTTATATGGAGAAAGCCCTAAAAACGCCACACACACATACACACAAACTTATAACACAAATAAATGAATTCAGCAAAATTGCAGGCTATAAAAACAGCATACAAAAATCACTATGCTTCCACACACTAACAATGAATAATTTGAAAAGGAAATTAAGAAAACTATTTTATTTACAAAAATATCAAAAATAACAAAATACTTAGGAATAACTTAACCAAGTTGGTGATAGATTTGTACAGTAAAAACTACTATACAGCCGGGCGCGGTGGCTCACGCCTGTAATCCTAGCTCTCTGGGAGGCCGAGGCGGGTGGATCGCTCAAAGTCAGGAGTTCGAAACCAGCCTGAGCAAGAGTGAGACCCCGTTTCTACTAAAAATAGAAACAAATTAATTGGCCAACTAAAAATATATAGAAAAAATTAGCCGGGCATGGTGGCACATGCCTGTAGTCCCAGCTACTCGGGAGGCTGAGGCAGGAGGATCGCTTGAGCCCAGGAGTTTGAGGTTGCTGTGAGCTAGGCTCACGCCATGGTACTCTAGCCCGGGCAACAAAGTGAGACTCTGTCTCAAAAAAAAAAAAAAACCAAAAAAAAAAACTATTATACAAAATGTTACCGTAAGGAATTAAAGAAAACACCAATATGTTGAAAAACATCCTGTGTTCATGGATTGAAAGACTTAATATTGTAAAGATGTCAATACTATGCAAAGAGACCTAAAGATTCAATGTAATCCCTATCAAAATCTCAGTGATGTTTCTTTAAGAAACAGAAAAACCCATCCTAAAATTCACATGGAATCTTGAAGGAACCCAAATCACCAAAACAATCTTGAAAAAGAAAATCAACATTTGGGATCATACTTTTTGATATCAAAGCTTACTACAAAGATACAGTAGTCAAAACAGCTTGGCATTGGCAAAGAAACGAATATATAGATCAATAGAATAGAAAGCCTAAAAATAAATCATCACATATATAGCCAAATGATTTTTGACAAGGGTGCCAAGATCATTTAATGAGGAAAGGAAAGTATTTTCAGTAAATGATGTTGGGAAAAACTGATATTCACATGCAACAGAATGAATTTGGATTCTTACCTTATACCATATATAAAAATTAACTCAAAATGGACCAAAGATCTAAACATGACATCTAAAACTATAAAACTCTCAGAAGAAAATATGGTGGAAAATATTTATAGAACTGGATTTCACAATGATTTCATAATTATGACAACAAAAGCACAGGCAACAAAAGAAAAAATGGATAAATTGGACTAGGCCAAAATTAAAAACTATGCATCAAAGGACTCAATCAGCAAATTGAAAAGGCAACCTACAGAGTGGGAGAAGATATTTGCAAACCATATATCTGATGAAGGATTGATATTCAAAATATATAAAGAACTCCTAGAACTCAACAACAAAAATAAATAAACAACCCAATTAAAAAATGTATAAAGGACTTGAGCAGCCCTCTGCCCAAAGAAGATCTAGAAATGGCCAAAAAGCACATTAGCATATGCTCAACATCACTAATCATTAGGGGAGTGCAAATCAAAACTACAATGAGATACCTCTTCATATCCATTAAGATGGCTATTATTTAAAAAAGGAAAATAACAAGTGCCGTTGAGAATGTAGAGAGATTGGAAACTTTTTGCATTATTGATGGGAATGTTAAATGGTACAGCTGCTATGGAAAAAAGTATAGTGGTTCCTCAAAGAGTTAAAAATAGAATTACTATATGATTCAGCAGTTCCACTTCTGAATATATACCAAACAAATCTTAAGGCAGTAATTTGAATAGACATTATTTGTACATTCATGTTCATAGTAGCATTATTTACAATAGCCAAAAGGTAGCAGCAAACCAAGAGTCCATCGATGCATGGATTGATAAACAAAATGTGGTATATAAATAACAATGGAATAATATTTAACTTTAAAAAAAGAAGAAAATTCTGACATATGCTATAACACAGATGAGCCTTTAGGATGTTATGCTAAGTGCAATAAGCAAGTCAGAAAAGAACAAATACTGTATAATTTCACTTGTGGCATATTTAGAAGAGAGAAATTCATAGAAACAGAAAGTAGATTGTGGGAGGCCCAGGCGGGCGGGTTGTTTGAGATCAGGCATTCGAAACCAGCCTGAGCAAGAGCGAGACCCCATATTTACTAAAAAATAGAAAGAAATTAGCTGGACAACTAAAAATATATACAGAAAAAATTAGCTGGGCATGGTGGCACATGCCTGTAGTCCCAGCTACTGGGGAGGCTGAAGCAGTAGGATTGCTTCAGCCCAGGAGTTTGAGGTTACTGTGAGCTAGGCTGATGCCATGGCTCTCTAGCCTAGGCAATAGAGTAAGACTCCGTCTCTAAATAAATAAATAAATATAGAATGGTGGTTGCCAGGGGCTAGAGAGAAGTTGATTAGTGGGTACAGAGTTTTAATTTTATAAGTTGAAAAGTGTACTGTGGCTAGATGGTGGTAATTGGTAACACAATGACAATGTGAATAGACTTAATGTTGCTGAACTATACACTTAAAAATGATTGATGGTAAATTTTATGTCATGTGTATTTTATCACAATTTTTATTAATATATTTTAAAATATTAAGGGGTACAAATGTTTCTATTACATGAATAACTTGTATAAAACTTAAGTCAGGGCTTTTGGTGTGCCCATCACCAGAATAGTGTTCATTGTACCCTATATGTAAGGTTTTATCCCTCAGCTGCCCTCCCATGCTCCCCTCTTCTTGGTTTTCAATGTCTTTTACAGCTCTTTGTGCCCATGAGTACCCAGCATTTAGCTCCCACTTACGAGAGAGAACATATGGTGTTTGGTTTTCCATTCTTGAGATACTTTGCTTATGATAATGATCTCCAGTTCCATCCAAGTTGCTGCAAATGACATTATTTCATTCCTTTCTATGGCTGAGTAGTACTCTATGGTGTATATATATAATATTTTCCTTATCCACTGCACTTATGTTGATTCCACATATTTGCAATTGTGAATTGTGCTGTGATAAACATTCAAGTGCAGGTATTTTTTTTTGATAAAATGACTTCTTTTCCTTTGGGTAGTGACCCAGCAGCAGGATTGCTGTATCAAATGGTAGGTCTACATTTATTTCTTTGATGAATCTCCATACTATTTTGCATAGAGGAGGTACTAATTTTCAGTCCCACAAACAATATATAAGCATTTCTTTCTCTCTGCATCCATACCAGCATCTATCATTTTTTGACATTTTTTTTGTTGTTGTTGTTTGTTTGAGACAGCGTCTCACTCTCTTGCCCAGGCTACAGTGAGTGCCGTGGCGTCAGCCTAGCTCACAGCACCTTCAAACTTCTGGGCTCAAACAATCCTCCTGCCTCAGCCTCCCGAGTAGCTGGGACTACAGGCATGAGCCATCATGCCTGGCTAATTTTTTCTATATATTTTACTTGGCCAATTAATTTCTTTCTATTTTTAGTAGAGACAAGGTCTCGCTCTTGCTCAGGCTGGTTTCGAAATCCTGAACTCAAATGATCCACCCGTCTTGGCCTCCCAGAGTGCTAGGATTACGGGCGTGAGCCACCGTGCCTGGCCTCATTTTTTGACATTTTTAATACTGGCCATTCTGATAGAGGTAAGGTGGTATCTCAATTGTAGTTTTAATTTGCATTTCTCTGATGACTAGTGATGTTCAGCATTTTTTGATATGTTTGTTGGCCATTTGTCTAACTTCTTTTGAAAGACTTCTGTTCATATCTTTTGCCCACTTTTTCATGGGGTTGTTTTGTTTTTTCTTGCTGATTATTTTGAGTTCTTTGTAGATTCTGGATATTAATTCTTTGTTGGATATATAGTTTGTGAATATTTTTTCCCATTCTATAGGTTGTCTATTAACTTTATTCATTATTCCTTCTGTTGTGCAGAAGATTTCTGATTTAATTAAGTCCCATTTATTTATTTTTCTTGTTGCTGTATTTGCCTGTGGAATCTTAGTCATAAATTCTTTGCCTGGGCTAATGTCTAGAAAAGTTTTTCTTATTTTTTTCTAGAATTTTTATGGTTTTATACCTTACATTTAAGTATTTTATTCCATGCACCAGAGCAATTAAGATGTCATCAGTTGCAGAAATCTGGGATTGGCAGCCACCAGCTCTCTGATGCACCTGCACTCCAGTGCAATGTCTTTTCACACACTCTGAGCAGTTCCCCCATCACCCCAGAGGTCTACAGTGGAGGAGGGAGACCCCTCACCTTTGAGCTGCCTGCAACTTTTATTCCTCTCTTAAAAAGCAGTGCTCCCTCAGGTTGCTTCTATTCTGCTGTCTTCCCCTCTTCCCAGCAGAGTGAATTGTATTGGTATCCCCACCTTGATCTCTGAGGTGGTGGGTGGTGCTTGTAAGAATCAGCCACACCCTGTTTGACTGAGTCAGTAGGTGTGTAATGAGCTATACAGTTGTTCTCACTGTCAGTGGTAGATGCTTTAGGAAAGAGCCAACTGCAGAGATGTTCTTTTGTACCTGTAATAGGCTTTAACCCCTTAGGGGAAGCACTTGATTGCTCCAGGCAGTGGGAGGGGCCCTGTAGCTCCCAGGAGATTGCTTGTTCTCCACCACAACAGAGGTAGGTGGAGGAGTGAGGCTGAGCGAGGTTAGGTTGGGTGAACCTGGAAGGCTCTGCAAAGTCTAGGCAGGCCTCAAAAGTCATATCCCAGGCTCCTGGTAAAAGCTGCTAGGAGAGGGGCTCAGGTGGTCTCTCAAAACTGGAAAGACTGCTCATAGGGGAGGGGCCATCTGTAATTCACTGACTGGCTCTTGGAGTGAGCTCTGCCCCTCTCTTGCTACCCCTGCCCTGGAGGCTTCCTCCAGTGTCTGCAAACAGTGCGCTCAGCAGCGATGGTGCTGCAGGCTGGGATCTTCTCACCAGAGGACCTGCCCTAGTCCAACAGTGTGACCTTTCCTGTGTGGGAATAGGCACTCCACCAGATAACTGCTGCTCAGACCCCCACTATACTCTCTTGTCAGTTCCTCCAGTGTGGGCTCCCTTGCCTCCCAGGTCAAACTCTCAAATCTCCCCCTTGGGCCCCCTAGCAACCTGCTTAAGTCCTGGGGGTGCGGGATCTGGCCTGCGTGTCTGGTCTGCTGGCATGTGTCTCTGAGGAATGCTGGCAAGCAGGGAACTCCCAGACCGGGCTCCCCTGGGTCCACTGCAGGTCCTCAAGGGAAAAGGTGTGGACCCCAAGCTCTCAGACTGGGGGACATCACAGCTGATGAGAGGCAGCCACTCCTGAAAGTCTCAATTTGCTGTCCTGGCTGCAGTGGGCAAGAGAGGAGCAGGGGAGGAAAAGAGTTTGAATGCAAGAGAGCCAGGACCCTGGCTCCTCTGGTCCTGCTTGGGCTCATAAGGGTGGAAAAGCTTCCAAACAACTCAGTAGCCCACTGGTTACCGGAGATATCTGGGAAGGAGAAACGGGATCCCATTTACCCTTCACTTGGCTTCAAGCATCTCTGGGTTTGATCCTGGCTAATAAATTTTCTTCTTTTTCATTTTCATGTTCTGCTTTGAAATTTCCATTTGTGAAATCCCAAGCAAGCTCTAGAACTTCTTCCTCTGAACTACACCTGAGCTGTGGCCATGCTCCTCTCTCCTTTCCGTGAAACCCTTCCTTCCCTCTGAGATGCTCTGGCAAGCGAAGTCTCTAGTCAGCCATCTTGCCCTCTCTCCCATACACTTTTTTTTTTAAGTTTTTGTAGTTGTTGTCTTAGAGTTGGTAATATAAATTTACAACTAATCCAAGCCCACTTTCAAGTAACACTATATTGTTTCGTAGATAGTGTTAGTACCTTATAATAACAAAATATTCCTAATTCTCCTTCTATCCTTTGTCTCATTGCTGTCATTTATTTCACATACATATATATAATTACATATATGCATATATACACACACATAAACATACATAATCAATTAAATTGTCACCGTTATTATTTTGAACCGTTATCTGATTGATTTACTAAGAATAAGAAAAATAAGGGGTTTGTTTTACTTTCATTTATTCATTTTCTAAGATCTTCCTTTCTTTATGTAGATCCGAGTTTCTGACTTTTATCACTTTCTCTCTCTCTGAAGAACTTCTTTTGACCTTTCTTGCAAGGCACATTTACTGGCAACAAATTCCCTCAATTTTTGCTTGTCTAAGAAAGTCTTTATTTCTATTTCACTTATGAGAGATAATTTCACAGGGTACAGAATTCTAGGTTAGTGTAGGTGTATTTTTTTTCTCAAAACTTTAAATATTTCACTCCACTCCCTTCTTACTTGCATGGTTTCTGAGAAGTCATATGCAATTTTTTATTTTTGCCCTCAATGGGCAAAGTATGTTTTTCCTCTGGCTTCTTTCAAGAATTTTTTCTTTATCTTTGACATCTTGAAGTTTAAATATGATGTGCCTGCCTGTAGTTTTGGGGCATTTATCCTGCTTCTTGTTCTCTGAACTTCCTAGGTCTGTATTTTGGTGTCTGACATTAATTTGGGGAAGTTTTTAGTCACTATGGCTTCAAATATTGCATCTATTTCTTTCTGCCTTCATTCTTTTTCTGGTATTTGCATTACATGCATGTTACCCCTTTTGTAGTTATCCTACAATTCTTGAATATTCTGTTCCTTTTATACTGTCTTTTTTCTCTTTGCTTTTCAGTTTTGGAAGTTTCTTTGTCATATCCTTGAGCTCAGAGATTCTTTCCCCAGCTGTGCCCAGTCTACTAATGACCCTATTAAAGGCATTATTCATTTCTTTTACAGTGTTTTTGATCTCTAGCATTTTTTATTTTTTATTTTAGGGTCTCACCACATTGCCCAGGCTGGAGTACAGTGATTATTCACAGGTACAATGATGGCACACTACAGAGTCAAACTCCTGGGCTCAAGCAATCCTCTTGCCTCAGCCTCCCAAATAGCTGGGACTACAGGTGGGCATCACTGTGCCTGGATCTCTAGCATTGTTAAATTCTTTCTCAGAATTTTCATCTCCCTGCTTACATTATCCATCTTTTCTTGAATGTCATCTACTTGTTTTCATTAAGTACATAGCATATGAATCACAGCTTTTCAAATTTCTGGTCTTATAATTCCAACATTCCTGCCCTATCTGTCTCTGGTTTTCATGCCTGTTCAGTCTCCTCAAATTGTATTTTTTTTTTGCCTTTTAGTATGCCTTCTAATTTTTTTTTCAAAGGTGAACATGATGTACTGGGTAAAAGGAACTGCAATAAATAGGTCTTTAGCACACACCTGTAGTACCAGCTACTGGGGGACCAAGGTGGAAGGATCACTTGAGCCCAGGAGTTTGAGGTTGCAGTGAGCTATGGTGATGCCATTTCACTCTAGCCTGGGCCGCAGAGAGAGACACTGTCTTAAAAAAATAGGCCTTTAGTAATACAGTAGTCAGGTGTCAGGGAGGGGAGGTTCTGTACTCCTATAACTAGGTCTTGGTCTTTTGTGTGCCTGTGCCCCTAGACTGTGAACTTCACTAGTGCTTCTCAGTTATTTTCTCCCCCTTAGGTGGGGCAGGATTGCTACAATAGGGTGGAGTCGAGTATTCCCCTTCTCCCAGATAGGTTAGGCTTTGATAACAACCAAGCAGGTTAGGCTCTGGTAAAATACAGTTGACCCTTGAAAAAGGGAGGAATTAGGAACACTTATCCCTGCACAGTTGAAAGTCCACGTATAATTTTTGACTTCCCCAAAACTTGACTACTAATAGCCTAATGTTGACCAGAAGCCTTACCAATAATATAAACAGTTGATTAACACATATTTTGTATGTTGTATGTATTACATACTGTATTCTTACAATCAAATAAGCTACAGAAAAGAAATTGTTATTAAAAATCATAAGGAAGTGAAAGTATATTTACTATTAAGTGGAAGTGGGTCATCATAAAGTTCTTCATCCTTGTCTTCTTCACACTGAGGAGGAGGAGGAGGAGGAAGAGGAGGGGTTCATCTTGGTGTATCAGGGGTGGCAGAGAGGGAAGAGGTGGTGGAGATGGAAGGAGAGGCAGGAGACGCAGGCACACTTGGTGTAACTTTATGGAAACATATCATGATTTCTATGGAACTTTTTGCTTTTTTATTTCTCTAAAAACCTTTTTATAGGTACCAATCCTTCTTCTACCACCTGCGTTAGTTTCAGTGTCCATATCATAGAAGGGTCCATGTTGCAAAAGAAGTCAAAATCCATCTTGAATAATCAGAACCCTTCTGCCAGATTGTCTAATGTCAATTTGTTTTCTGGCACTGCTTAGTTTATGTCTTCTTCCTTATCATTTAGCATTGGTTTGGAAGTATTCATCTCTAGCAAGTCATCTTCTGTTTATTCCTCTGTTTTGGTGTCTGTTAGCTCTTGAATTTTTCTAAGATCCATATCTTGAAACCCTTCAGCCCCCACACACTTTTTTGCCATACCCACAAACTCTTCCATGATTTTCTTGATTGGCTCTGTTGTAAATCCTGTGAAGTTGTGTGCAATATATGCACACAGTTTTCTTCAGCAGGAATTTATTTTTCTGGGCTTGATGGATTTTACAGCTTTTCTATAACAATGATGATGTCTTCAATGGTGTACTCCTTCCACACTTTCATGATGTACTATCATGAAAGTTCTCTTCCATACGGTTCTCTTCCATAATGTTGACAGTGCTTTCCATGGCCTTAAAGGTCCTTATGACACCTGATCTAGAGATAGTGAGTTTGAGAGCAAGAAGACTACTTTGATGCCTTTGGTGTTGAACTCATGGGGTTCAGGGGGCCAGAGGCACTGTCCAATAGCAAAAGAACTTTAAAAGGCAGCCCCTTACTGGTAAGGTACTTCCTGACTTTAGGTACAAAGTATCTATGAAACCAACCCAGAAAAAGGATTCTTGTTGTTCAGGCCTTCTTGTTATACAACTAAAAGACTGGCAGCTGGTGTTTATCTTCTCTCTTCAAGGCTTCAGGGTTAGCAACTTTATAGATGATGGCAGTCCTGATCATAAGCCTGACTGCATTTGCACCAAACAGTAGAGTTAGCCTATCTCTTCCTGCCTTAAATCCCGGTGCTCACTTCTCTTTCTTATAATAAATTCAATTGTGGCATTTCCCCCCCCCCCCAGAATAGGGTACTTTTTTTTCTGCCTTAAAAACCTGTTCAGGAAGATGTCCTTTCTCCTCACTGATTTTCTTAATGGTATCTAGGAACTCATCTGCTGCCTCTTGGTCAGCAGAAGCTGCTTTTTCTGTTATCTTGACTTTTTAAAACCAAATCTCTTTCTAAAATTATCAAGCCATCTTTTGCTGGCATTAAATTCTCCAACTTTAGATTCTTCACCTTCCTTTTGCTTTATGTTTTCATATAATAACTTCACTTTGTCTCAAATAATAATAGAGTCTATAGGTATGCCTTTCGTATAGCAATTCTGCACCGACATAAAAATTGCATTTTCAATATGAGATAAAAAGGTATTTCCCAAAAAGTGTAAGGTTTCTGTGCCTACTTGCATAGCTGCAGTGACAGCTTCACAAATTTTCTTTTTGTTTTATACAGTAGTCTATACTGAATTTATTTATCTTGACATGTTGGACAACTGCAGCTGCACATCTCAATCTATGGTACATAACAAGCAATTCAACTTTGTCTTGTAATGGTGTAACTGTTCACTGTTTCTTAGGAGCACATCTAGCATCACTAGTGGCACTTCATATGGGTCCTGTGGTGTTATTCAAGATTTACAATACTGCACTAAACATGATGGAAGATACAAGAGAACATGAGAGATCACTTTTTACTGAGACAATTTTACTAGAGAGACAAACTGCTCACACAGAGATTATTGGCATCACACAGCATTTTAAGCAAATATTCACAACGCTTGAGCTCACCACAATAAGCAATAGGAGGTGGCCACAAATTATCGCAGTAGTACAATATTATTGCAGTTAATTTTATGCACTTAATGATTTAATACTGCATATTTATGTTTGTTTACATTTCTCTTAACTGTGAATGGCATCATGCACAGTCTGTTTGTGTGTTTTGATAAAGTTTTGATAAATTTTAACTTTTTATAATAGATTTGTGTATATCTTATGGTAGTAAGTGATAAAATAAACTAGTATCTATATATATTTTACACATTAATACATATTTAGCTTTTTGTTAATTTATTCTATATTTCTAGGCTACACAGTTTGTCTGCAAGTTTTTTCAAATTGTTGCAAATCTCCAAAAAAAATCTTCCTATATATTAATTTAAAAAATCCACATATAAGTAGAACTGTGCAGATCAAACTCATGTTGTTCAAGGGTCAACTGTAGTTTCTTCTGAGGGCTGACCTTATTAAGAAAAAGAGTGCTCTTGTGTGTTTCAAAATGGTTACTTTTCCCCTCTCCCCCTTTCAGAAGCAGGATGGGATTTTTCTCTCATATTCACTGTGAGGCAGAGCTGGTAGAGCTCCTGGAGGTAAAACTCACACATGTGTGCTTCCTCCCCACTCCAGAGCTGGGCCCCCTGGAGTTTTTAACTCTCAGGCTGGACCACATCGAGCCTCCAACAACTCATAAATTGTAGTTCCGGTTTTCCTACCCAGATAGCGGTTCCCAGGAAGGTTTCTTGCTCATGAGTTTCTGCTCTGGAAAGTTATCATTATCTGTATCTGCCTGCCTCTCCAGTTCTGGGGGTAGCTGTTTGTTCTGTGACATCACTTATCTGGAAGATCTAAGAAAAATTGTTGATTCTTCAGTTTGTTCAGCTTTTTACTTATTGTTAGCATGGATTCCTTAATTCTAAGCTCCTTACATGTAGGACTGGAAACTGAAAAGTCCCTCCACCAGGTTTTCTTTCATCAAATCCTTACATCTAGTTAACTGGAAGAAAATTTTGTAATATTTTAAGCCAATGGATAGAAATGGAGAAGAAATTGCTGCCAGCAGGATGTAGCAGTGAACTCACCAGGCTCTAAGTAGCAGAGAGCTATGGAAAAAGAGGAAAAAGGGAAGGGCGGAGGAGGTGAAGAGCAGGCAAGTTATGAGTGGCAGTTTGCAGATTAGAGACCTAAGAGTGTGTTTGAGAATAAGGTACTTAGATTGAATTTAGGGAGTAAAAGAAAACTGAGATCTTATTGGAGTCTTTGTTAGCAGTCTATATTACTTTTTCTTGCTGAGATGGATGGTTGGAAAAAATCTACATTGGGATCTGGACAAAAGGAATGCTGATGTTTGTATGTGTGTGTATGGTGGAGCTGAAGTGTTAACACAGAAGCATCTGACAGGCAGTAGGATCTGAAATAGAGTGATGTTTGTAACCCTGGTGTCCAAGACAGCTCCTGCCACTGAATGGCTGCTCAATAAATATTTGTTGAATGAGTGTGTGGGTAATAGAGTTTATTTAACACTTTCTGAAAAGAACCTATAATAAGAAGTTAAAAAAATAATTTGACAAAAATAAAAAGTGCCCTCCATCTTTTATCTATGTAAGATTCTTTAATTAAAATGTAAAAAGTAAGCAACCAAAGGTAACTGGGTAGAAACCAGAATCTTAACCGCTGTACCATATAGGAATGCATTGTACCAACAGTCTTATTCACTATTTTTTGAAATCAATACTGAATTTGGTTTAGTTCTTCAATCTTATTCCACTCCCTTCTTTCCACTCCCCCCTCCTACCCATATTCCTCCTCTTTCCTCTTCTCCTTTCTCTTCTCTTCCTTCCCTCTTCCCATCTCCCTACTTCTGCCCCTTTTCTTCATTTCTCCCCTCCCCTTCTTTATATGTTCCTTCCTCTTCTTACTTCTTGCTGCTTGGCACTTTGAAGCAACAACTAGCAGCTCCTCATGAGGCTTGAGTGAGGCAGTGAAAATGGGTAGAGAAATACAGCTGGTGAGTAGCTACAGGCTAGATATTTAAGGTTCTTGTGTTGATACACATTTTCCTTAAGTTATGGAAGTGTTTTAAAGCACAGAAATAGCCTCCGCTGATTTGTGCTTTATAAGATCATTCAAGCAGCTGGTAGGGAAGATGGATGGTTTAGAGGAGGAGGGAAGACAGACCAGCAGCAGCAGGGAGACAGCAACTTTTTATAAAAGAGAGGTTTAAAGGGAGCAATTTGGCTGGTAAAGCCTGGTGGTAGTAGGTCAAAAGCTGCCTTTGCAAAGCAAGCATGTATTAATTACATGGAATGTTTTTGCGGGTGAAATGATTATCCTATGCACTCCTAACCCCTTTGGAGCTGCCTCTGTAGAAAAGTCACTTAGGAGGCTGTTAACTAAAAAAAAATTAATGAGGTTTATACTTTGGAAAAAGGAGAACTTTATTCCTCATAAAGGCTTGTACTTGTTGGGCAGCGACTCAAACATGCTGGGAAGCAGAGCCTTGGCCAGAAGCCAGGCACACATGCTTCAAAGAACAGACCAAAAAAACAAGATTTTATACTGAGTGGGGGTAGTCAAACATACACATTCAATAAGCTATAGGAGTCATCATCAGTATTTATGAAAAAGGGAAATCATGTGCATTTGTAATTGTGATTTATCTCTCCCATCCCTTTATGGCTGGGAAGTCAGTTTTAAGGTGTTTCTGGGGTCTCCTTGGCCAAGAGGGATCCATTCAGTTACCAGAGGTCTAAGGATTTTATTTTAGTTCACAAAACTATTGCAATTATCCAGGCCAGAGTTTATGACAGCAGAAACAAAAACAGCAGCAGTAAGACGAAGAGAGGACAGATTGCAGAAAACAGATCAATCATGACCTGGTCTCGACTTATATGTAGAGGCAGTGAAGGTAAAATGACTTTCTGGTTTGGGACTCAGGGTCTTTCACCAAACAGGGAAAGCTAGAATAGGAGCTCAATTGCCGGTAGGTGATGAGACAGAGGCAGGAGATTAGCGAGTTACAGGCTAAGGATCACTAATGGGAATAGAATAATTTTTTATTGAGGCAAGACAGTTGTGGGGAGGACAAGGACCTCAAGTGGGAAGTGTGGGAATAGATAGTGCCCTGTTTCCATGCAATTTCCCTTCCTTCCTTTTCTTATGAAAGTAATATATGTACATGGTTATATATAAGTAATAAATATATAAAAGTAGTATATTATAAATAATATATAAATAAGACATCATAGTATGCAATATGTATTATAAATATGTAAGTAATATATTATTTATATTAACATGTTTGTTAATAAACTGTTAATATCTTATTTGTTACTAATATTGTCATTTATATATTATAAAAATATATATACTACAGAAGAGCTTAAGATGAAAAGTAACAGCGCTTTAGATGTATTAATTCATTTAATCATAGACTCGGTTAGAAAGATTAACAACAAAAGCAGAAAGACAAAGACAATGCCCTGCCTTCCCCGCCAAAAACCGTTAAAGGCAAGCAGCAGTAAAAACAGCTAGCTTGGAGGCACTGAAATTGCAAACGTCTCCTTTAATTCTCTGCCGCAGGTGGGTGGGGCCAGACCGGCCCACTGTTTAAGAGCCTGGAGGCTCTGCAGCGCCTTACCCAGCCCGAGGCTCCCAAGGCCACGTGACGTCGTCAGGCGGCACTCTGGCTTTCCTGGAGCAGTCTCTATGGTATTCTTCCCAGCCCACCCACCCCTTGGGTAGCGGCAGTCACGTGACAGGCTCTGGGTTTACGGCAGGTGCCCACGTGATTCTGGCCTGCAGTGGGGTGGCTGCGGTGAGGTATCTGGGTTCCTGAAGGGCGGGCGGTTAGGTAGTAACCGCTGCCGCCGCCGGCGGACTCTACCGGGCGGCCAGGCTCGGGAGCAACGAGCCGGCTGAGGCATTCGCCGCTTAGTGCCTACGGCACGGGTCAGCTCTTTCTGCCACCTCCGCCTTAGCGTTCCCCACCTCTTTTCGGGTGAAGTCACCTTTTGGGGTTTTGAGACCTTGGGGCCTGAAGCTCAAACTTGGGGTGAACCCCGAATCCAACTCTTTTTCTCTCATCCTCCATCTCTTTCTTTGTATCATCGAATCACTTGGCCTTTAAGCAGGCCAGCCTGGCTGTGTCTTGAGGCCAAGTTCGGGGCAGTAAAGGTAACCGCGAGGAACGCGGCCCCCCAGTGGACAAAGGCGGAGGCAAGAATAGAGCAGGCCTAAGGGCCGCAGGCGATGAGAATAGGCGGTTGAGGGGGTGAACGAGAAAAAAAAAACAAACAAAAAAAGAGTACTGCGGATTTAGAAGGGACTGGAAAGGACTTGTTGCACGATGGAAGAATCTGACTCTGAGAAAAAGATGGAGAAAGAAAATCTGGGGCCGAGAATGGATTCTCCATTAGGGGAACCGGAAGGATCGCTTGGGTGGGTGAAGGGTATTATGTCAAACCTGGAAGAGGGGGTGTTCTAATTGAAGAGAGTTCTGGAATTAGAGCACTTCTCCCTACTCCCCAGTGATAAATTGCTTGATTTACCAGTAAGGTTGATCGGTATCATGCTTTTGACTGCAGGATAAACTGGAAAGCAGAGTGGTGCTAACTGAGCAGAAATAACCCTTAGGACAGGGCTGATATTTCTGGTGGTGGTGGGGGGGTGTTCTAATTGAGGAAGCACTTCTGAGTTGCTTTGAATTATCAGTAAAGGAGATTTGATACCACCATTTTGGGGATAGGGAGATTAGGAAGAGGATTAGCATTTCCTGGTCAGAGACTAGAGGCTTGAGAGTGCCTTTGTGCCAATTTGTAACTGCATTTTAAGATTTGTATTGTATGTATTTTGTGCCTGTGATGAGTGAAATATGGCTTGGAAGGAAAGCTGAAGGATAAAGATACTTCCAGCTTTTAAAAATATAAGGCTGAAATTTTTTAAAATAGACAATATTAAAATATGAAAATATTATTTGATTTATTAAAACACCTGTGTGTGTTCTTTGGATTAATTTTTAATGATGAGGAACAGTTGAATTTTAATGGCTTATTTATATTCCTAAAAATGTCTTCCTAGGACCTGTCTCCTGAGCTCCTAATTAGGGGGATATGGAGTATAAACCCAGTTTTATAATTTAGGAATATGGGGGCCTCTACTTAGCTGAGGTCCCACACACAACTGTACTCAGTTGTTGTACTGAACATGCTCTTTTGCACCTCCACATTTATTTATATTTCTTTAATTTCAATTTTTAAGGCAATCGGATCATGGAAACTCTGTCTTTTGGTTTATATCTGCAGGTGGGTGCTACCAAATACAGCTATGAAGAAAAAGGTAAGACGTGTTAGGTACATCAAAAACATGAAGGTAAAGGTAAGAACTTGCTATTCAGGAAACACGTGGTTTAGTGAGGGATATATATATATGTCTATATATATAGACAAAATATATATAATCTTTCCTGGACTATTTCAGGAGCCTTCTACATGGTCTTTCTAACTGTCGCCCCCTTCTTTCTTATCAGATTTAATTTTTCTGATGTATAAATCTGACTGGATAATTCACATATTTAAGAACTTTTGGTAACTTCCCAAAGACCATGGAATAAAATCTAAATGGATTTTAAAATAATGACTTAAAAATCTATTCCTGACTAAACTATCTGCCACACCTATGCACCCTATCAAAGTCATACAGAATTTGTTTTCCATATTTACAAACTGATTTGCACTTTGTGCCAGCCATACACATACACTACATGAGCTTCTGCCTGCACATTTACTTTTAAGCTAACTCAAATTTTACCACTATAAGATCTTACATGAGCTCTCCAGATGGAATTGGATACTCCTTCTTTTGTGATATTCTGGTATTGTGCCCCACCTTGAGGTTTAGGCAGAATTGCTAGGACCACAACTCTGGAGCAAATTTCTTAATCTGGGGCTTCCTTTTCCTCATTTGTAAAATGGTAATAATAATATTACCTATCTCATAGGGTTGTTGTGAAGTTTAAACGAGTAAATGCCTATAGAGCACTTAGATCATTACCTAATACAGTTAGCCTTGTAAGTCTTTCTATAAGCAATTGAAAGCAAGATTTTTGATTAAAAAAACAAATGTACTATACTTAGCATTAACTTCATCTAATAATTTAGTTCTGTGACTCCAGTTTTCTAAGGGAATATTCTTGATGAGCCTGTCTAAAGTTGCCATCAAGAAGGATGCCTAAAAATACCAGAAATTTCTACATGATTAAGAACAAAAATTAGCTTGATTTAATGATTCCACGATATATATGTATATCAAAACATCACATTGAACCCCCAATAGATACAATTGTTTTTGTTCTTTTTAAAAATTTTTAATTAAAAATAAACTTTTTGTGGCAACTTTAGACTGGTTCATCAGTGACATTTCCTTAGTAAGATTAAATTATATAGCTAAATTGCTAGATTAAATCAAGCCTGAATACAGTACATTATTACTAATACTAATATATTTGTAATTAGTAATTTTTATAAAATATCTTGGTAGAACATGGATCCCCTTCATTTGAAAATCATGATAATTAGAAATATATTTCATAAATTTTATTTTGAGAGGATTTAAAAGTCACTTTTACTCAATTGCCTTCTAGTGCAACAATATACAGCATTTTGACAGGTGTTTTTCTCTCTGTGAAACACTGACATTGACAAGAAGGCTGTTTACCTTCATAAGGGCCACCCTTTCCACTGGACAATTCTCATTGTTAAAAACTCTCTTACGTTGTGTCTTTGTTTTGATAACTTGCTCATTCTTTTAATGAACATTTTTTGAGCATCTGTTATATGTTAGGCATTAGAGATACAAGGGGGAATTTCCCCTTCAGGAGCTCAGAGTCTTATGAGAGACAGACCCCTCAAAAATTAGTAACTGCAATGCATTATGGTCTTTGCAATGATGTAACAGTGCTGTGTCAGGACAGAGCTAAGACACTTAAGTCAATCTGGTGCATTGGGGTCGGAGAAGCTTCTTGAGAAGATGATTGCTGAACAAAGTCTTGAAGGATAAGTGAAACTTCACTGAAAGAAGAAAAGAGATTGAAAAATTACTGACAGGGAGTACAACATGAAACAAAGGCATAGAGGCAGTACCTCCCAGAAGGCTGGGAACAATCAAAGGGACTACCAGCAGTTCAGTTATATGTGGCTGGATGCTAAAAGTTCCAGGCCAGGAGGGGCAGGAGAAGAGGGCAGAGAAGTAGATTGGCTAGATCAAGGAGGGTTTTGTATGTAATTTAAGGACTTGATCTTGTAGGCCATGATAAGCTTTGGCAAAGAAAAAGAAGAGACAGAGTAGATAATGGAACAAGATCATGGAGGTGAAAAGGATGTGAAGGGGATCAGATCAAGGGAAGAGGTGGAAAGGACCTTGAACAGAAGGAGGAACTTTAAGTTAAACTGAAATCCCCTGGTAGATAGTTCAGTGCACAAAACTTCATAGGATTATAAGAGAAAAGAGTTCAGTTTCCTCTCAAGATGGTACTTTTCTAATCTGGTTCTGAATATATTAATAATGCATATTAGTAACATAAATTCACTGCAGTTCTATCACCAAGAGGACGTGTGACCTATGACAGGTAAGTGCCTGGCCCTTGAAATTCTAAGGATCTTTGCATTCGCTGTTGGTTGAGGAACAGTATCGGCACCTGGTTGTTAGTACTGGCACTTCAGTAAAACATCAACTGCGGGAGAAAAATAGATCTCTTTAGACTGGATTTGCTCTAGATTGTTAACTTTTTTTCCCTTCTTTTTTCCCACTTTGTCTTTAGGTGCTGTTGATGGGTAAAAGTGGGTCTGGTAAGACCAGCATGAGGTCTATTATCTTTGCAAATTATATTGCCAGAGACACGCGTCGCCTTGGTGCAACAAGTAAGATGTTCTATCTTATTGTAAAGTCAGGTGATCTTAACTATTAATAATCTGCATAACACACTTTGTTGCAGTAGCTTGGGGATGCAGAGGTTGAGGGATTTATTATGGAGCATGTTTCCCCTTTTTGCATGCCTCCTCAGAGAGGTGTGGCCTAATTCCAGTTACTACTGCTTGCTCTCTTGAGGAAGTTCTTTCCTTTCTTGGTTGCTTACGAAGTGGAATGCCCTTGACCAACTTGTTTATCCTGCTACTTCTCAAACAAGCATAGGGACCCTTTTATTTGTGTGTTTTGGGGGGAGAGTGTTTTTAACTGTTATTATACAAAGGGAAATTCATAAGTATTAACAAACACAACAAAGTCTCATACATTTTTTAATGTAGTTAGTCCTTGTCTTCATTAAAAGATGAACTGGGCCGGGCGCGGTGGCTCACGCCTGTAATCCGAGCACTCTGGGAGGCCGAGGCGGGTGGATAGCTCAAGGTCAGGAGTTCAAGACCAGCCTGAGTAAGAGCGAGACCCCGTCTCTACTATAAAATAGAAAGAGATTAATTGGACAACTAAAAATATATGTAAAAAATTAGCCG
>CAUYRT010034004.1:0-17674 GCA_963574885.1 Lepilemur ruficaudatus
TATATATTTTTAGTTGGCCAATTAATTTCTTTCTATTTTTAGTAGAGACGGGGTCTCGCTCTTGCTCAGGCTGGTCTTGAACTCCTGACCTTGAGCAATCCACCCGCCTCGGCCTCCCAGAGTGCTAGGATTACAGGCGTGAGCCACCGCGCCCGGCTACCCTGATTCTTATAAACATTAACATTTCCAGAATTTTTTCTTTCATTGAGGTCACACTTCACTAATGAGTGTGGTAGAGGGATTGAAGAATCTTCTTTCATATGTATTTTTCTTTTATATTCAAGGCAATCATCAAATGCTTAGAAGATCGGGGGGTTTTCATTTTACTTACATCATCAGCCTTAATATCAGAATCAGGTATGGTGGGTAACTTTCAAACATTTTTTAGTATGTTTACTTTTGTTTTAAAAGATCAGCAACCTAACTTTTCTTCTGATTCTCATTCTGTGTAGATTTTGGAGCTGAGCAGATGGGTCTGCACGGGCTGCATTTGTTCCATTCGCCCCCGTCAGCAGGTGAGGACACAGGGATCCCGGGTCACTCTGCCTGGCAGATGTGTTTCAGTCCTCGTCTGACTTGACCCCTCAGCAGCACGTGGCACTGCGAACTGTTCTTTCCTCTGAAATAACTCTCTTCTCTTGACCTCCCTGGTTGCCCTCTTAACCCCCTTTGCAGGTTTATCCTTATCTCCAGCTATCTGCTGACATTTCCACCGACATACCTGAAAGGTGCCTCAAATTCAGTGTGTCTAAAACTGAATTCACTTGTTACTGAGCACCAATAGCTGGGAGACACTGTAATGTGGGTCAGAACCTTCAAAGATGCTGTCCCCTTCCCTGGACTGTTGACCTTTTTCTTATCCAGCCCACACATTCTCAAGGTGATGTTGCAGCACCACCACCACCCCCCCCCCCCGCCAGAGCGCCAAAGGACCGAAACTTGGCTCTGAGGGGCAAAAAAAAAAAAATCACCCATATAGTACATGAACAGATATGCAGTGGTGTATCTGTAGTATTAAAATTTCAGAGGGCAGTTGGGGAAAAAAGTGAGTCTAAAAGGACTTGGGGCAGGTAATGATTAAAAAGGTTGTTGAGGAACACTGATCTAGCTTACTCCTGTTCCTCTCTGTCCAGCTTCGGTTTCAGTATCGCTTACTTCCCTGATTCTGTCACCACTCGTCCCCCTAGGTTTATCAGTATAACTTAAATACTTATTTGTGATTATTTGCTGCCTACTCCTGTATTCTGCTGTATCCCTAATGCTTAGCAATGCCAAGTACTTAAAAAACAATGTTTACTCTATAAATAAATGAAAGTGAATCATTTCTTTTTTGTCACATGAGGAAATTATCATTGTTTTATAGTCACACTGTGTATTCAAACATAAAACTGTATACAGTATGTATAAGGCTACAAGCAATATGAAAATATTCTCAAAGTTTATTTTTAAAAATTATATTCTGTTACTTAAAAGCAGAGAACTGTACTTTCTTAGGCATCACTTCTTTGGAACAGGTAAAACGTTACCAATTATAACAACATAATGGCAATGACTATTTGCATTTTTAAGCATTCATTATGTCAGGTATTGTGGTAGGTATACCTGATTTGGCAATCCCTCAAATAAGTACTCTTATTATAACTTTTTCAAAGATGAAGAAACTGCTTAAGCAACTCAAAAGGGTTTTTTTGTAGATTTTATTATAGTTTAACACAAATCATACTGGGCTATGCCTTGCCAGGTTCCTTCTTGAAATAATGACTTTGCCTAGAAAAAACTGCTTTTTTGTGAACTTAGTAGTACACATGGACTTTTCGTATTCCATTTTTCCTTCACTTGTTATTCTAAACGATGAAGTGCAAAGAATATAATTTTTATCTTAATATCCAGCCACATTCTCCTTTTTATTCTTAGTCCTTCTTTTCCTAATCCCCACTGTTTTGCTAATGTGTTTAATTAGAACTCACTTCATGTTTCTTAATTGTGTAGTTACTTTTTCTTTAACAAGAATGATACGATTTCTGTTTCCATTTACTAGGCACTAGATAGAGCCCTTTGCTATTTGTGGGTTTATGTTACTGAGGACTCTGAAATTTTCTAGGATTTTATTACCCAGTTCACAGGGACCTGACTTTTTTTTTTTTAATTCCCTGTCACTGTTTCCTTTAGGTTATTGAGTTGCTAAAAAAAATTAGCTCTTTAGAAAAAGGGTGAGCCAAAGAGAGGAAAGAAAACACAAACTCTTCAGTAAAGTTACTTAAGTTTTTACAATTTTTATTTCATTTGGTAGAAAAGGTAATGAAATTAGCAATAATCATTCCCATAAGATTTGGGCATTATTTAGGGCTTCTGTTTTTTTCAGTTTGGTTGATTTGCATTGTAACGTCTCAAAAGAATTTGAAGTGAGTTATATAAGGTACAGATAAAAGTACATTTTAAAAGCAATAAATACGACTTAAAAAGTAGGAAAGCAAGTCTGCCGGCTCTAAAGGCCAGCGCTGCTGCCCTGGTGGACACTGAGCCTCCTCGCCAGTGCGATGGAGCTGGAGGCAGGGTTTAGCTTACTCACCCTGACCTAGCCATTGCATGTCAGATGTTCTTTTCCAGGTCAGGGTATATGTGTAACTTCACATATGGAGATACATCCATTACATGTACCCCTAAATCTTCTGTTAATTGCCATGTAGGTTATCGTTTGAAACACTATAGTATATTTAACCATCATGTAATTTTAAAATCTGAAGCATTTTTTTCTGTGCGTTCTGTTAAAAAAAAACAAAATTTCAGGTGTTTATTTTATGTGTATGTGTATTTTAGGGGTGAAAGATTTGAAAGTTGAAGATGACATCTCAATGAAGGTGATACCTATTTTACCCACCCTTAATTGTGCCCTGCGAGAAGCAAAGAAATCACTTCCTGAAGAAGCGGCCCGTCCAAACACATTAGTGAAGCGTCATTTCCAAGAACTGTGCAAGGTGGACAGAAGCACTTCCCTGACTGCTGCTCCGCAGGGTGGCACTAAAGAGACCGCATTCTTTGGGAAACTGTCTGGTGGCTTTGACTGGGTTCCTCCAGCTGAAAAGTGTCCTTCAGAGTCTTTAACTCAGCTGAAGTCTTATTTTTCAGATCCTACTGGTTATGTTTTTGAAGTGTCTACTGCTTTGGATTTGTTAGCAGAGCCTCCTCAGTCTCCTTGTGTTTCAGATGGCATTTGTGATGCTGGATTTTCTTTAGTTATGACTCCAGATCCTGAACTTCTTGACTCAGAGGCAGAAGTAAGAAAAGAAACTGAAATGAAAAAGAAATCTCAAGAAAACTTGAAAGCAAAGAAGGCAGTTGTGGTTCCAGTGAGTCGAGCATCAGGTCTGAGAGTGCAGCCTAAGAGAAAGGCCAGCACGCCCCCCGTGGTACAGAGCAAAAAGGTGAACCTGTGCCGCCCCCTTCCCAAAAGAACTGCTCCCAGAGCAGACGATGGCTTGGATTCTCCAACAACTCTTAAGTTAGTTAAAGGACAGTTTCCTCAGAAAAGAAAAAGAGGTAAGCATGATTTACGTGGATTGTAATAGTAACTGTTGTGTTCGAACCAGGTTGTGCCTTGGTCTGTGGGGACTGCAGCTCAGCAGCATCAGTTAGAAGACTGTTGGAGCTACCAGTGTTTCTTTCTGGGTGATTTTTGTGCCTGCCAAAGCCCAAGAACTACTGATCTAGATAAAGCTGAAAACCAAGAAACAGGAAAGACTAAGAGATCTCAAATGCCTGCTCACCGAAAGCTTCTGTTCCACTTGTGAAACTGCCCGTGTGTTTACATTCCATCCTGAGAAAAATGGGTGTCTGGTTTCTGTGCCATCCCTGACAAATAGAGGTGGGAGTAGGAGAGGATCTTCTCAAACCAGGCACCCCAGTGGTAGCAAGGTGATAGCTGACAGCCTGAACGCTGGCAGGGAGGAAATGCCTGGAACCTCCAAAACTAAAGCAGTCTAGGGCAGAGTTTCTAATCTTTTATGTGTATCTTTTATGTGTTTCTAATCTTTTATGGGTTTTTAAGATGATCTCCTGGATCCTCGGACGGATCTACTGAAATGGAATATGCAGTAGCCTGGAAACAGTTCCACACGTGGTTTTGATACTCCCTGAAAATTGAGTGAGAATCAGAGTCTAGAGGCGCTTAGTGTTTCGGCACACGCAGTTTAGTGAACACAACAAACCACATGACTTTGGCTTAGGGTCATCTCAGATTACCTTTTAGTGTATTTTCTCTAAAAAGGTAGGAAACTATAGCTGTGTGACCCCTTAGAGAAGGGTGTACACACTGGCTGAGGGGCCACTCAGTTGTTCCCGTTTCATCTCTGGCTGCGCTGCATAGGCAGAGCTGAGCAGTTGGGACAGAGACCATGTGGCCTTCAAACCTGAAAGTGTGTACTCTCTGGCCCTTCGCAGAACACGTTTGTCAGCCATGTCTGTCATATTTTGAATTTGAAACTGTTGGTGCTAAAGAAGAACATCTAGGACGTGGTGATCCTCAGAACTCTAAATAATTAAGGTTCTACCCTGTGGTTTGACAAATAGTGAT
The DNA here is from genome assembly GCA_963574885.1 of Lepilemur ruficaudatus. Classification (NCBI taxonomy): domain Eukaryota; kingdom Metazoa; phylum Chordata; class Mammalia; order Primates; family Lepilemuridae; genus Lepilemur; species Lepilemur ruficaudatus. The sequence goes on from CAUYRT010034004.1 coordinate 4,571, forward strand.
TTCTGGCTTATTGTCATCTGAGAAATGGTGAGGGCTGGAGGGCAGTGGAAAGTATGGCAGTACAGAGCTGTGTGCCAGACGGTACAGCTACTTGTAAGTATGCTGCAGCCAGCCGTGCCGACTTCCTGTTCTTAAATAATCTATAGTTCGGCCGGGCGAGGTGGCTCATGCCTATAATCTTAGCACTCTGGGAGGCTGAGGCAGGAGGATCGCTCAAGGTCAGGAGTTTGAAACCAGCCTGAGCAAGAGTGAGACCCCGTCTCTACTATAAATAGAAAGAAAGAAATTAATTGGCCAACTAAAGATATATATAGAAAAAATTAGCCAGGCATGGTGGCACATGCCTGTAGTCCCAGCCACTTGGGAGCCTGAGGCAGAAGGATCGCTTGAGCCCAGGAGTTTGAGGTTGCTGTGAGCTAAGCTGACGCCACGGCACTCACTCTAGCCCGGGCAACAGAGTGAGACTCTGTCTCAAAAAAAAAAGAGGAGGAGGGAGGGGAAATAGTGAGGATGGCAGAGTGGCTGGTGATAGAAAAGAGTTCAGTCTTTATCTTCCATAGTAGAAAGCTAGTGGATAATAGGTAACTGTGAAAATCAGTAGCTGTAATGTAATCATGTTCACTGGACACATGAAGGCAAATGCAGTTGCTCCTTGACTTCTGATGGGGTTATATCCCAATAAAGCTATCTTCACTTGGAAATATTGTAAGTCAAAATGCATTTAATACACTTAACCTACCAAACATTATGGCTTAGCCTAGCCTACCTTAAATGTGCCCAGAACACTTAACATTAGGCTATAGTTAGATTTTAGATAAATACTTTAGGTTTCAATTATTTTAGAATTAAAATAATTCAGAGACTTATTTTAAAAAGGAAAAAAAATATAAAAAGTGAGTAACCAAAAGGAACATTGTTCCATGAATGGTAGTTTGTTAGATGTTGTTTGTTACCATCAAACAAATGGTAGTTTGTTAGATGTCAAAATCATCTAACACAAAGCCTATTTTATATTAAAGGGTTAAATACCTCATGTAATTCACTGAATACTGTACTGAAAGTGAAAAACAGAATGATAATACAGGTACTCAAAGTACAATTTCTACTGAACGCGTATTGCTTTAGCACCTTTGTAAAGTCAAAAAAATTGTTAAGTCATTAAGTCAAACATTGTAAGAGGAGGACCGTCTGTACTTGAAGGAACAGCTGAAAGGGTTGGAAATGTCCTTTGGATGTGGGAATCTGGGGAAGGCTGACGGGGATGCAACCGTTTATCATTTTAAGCCTTATTATTAGCTTTTGGATTGCTAAATGGTATACAAATAGTACTATGAAGGATTGTTTTTAAAACATAGTTTGAATAAGAAGCTATCCCAGTCTGTGCTCCCCCTAATCCTCTGATATTGCAATGTGCCCTCACATTATTACTGATTGCCCCTTGCTTGCTGTGTCCCAAATTCATGAGACTTCCTAAAATACCTAAAATATGGAGTGTCTTACTAATGAGGCAAGATTGATTCAATACAGTTGATTCAATACAAGTATAAAGAATGTCACTGTGTGTGCAGATCACCCTGCCCCCACCTCTTCACTCCTCCTTGCTCTGCTAGTTTGCTGTAGCCAAGATGTTCATTCATTTTGCCTAACAGCCAAAGACAAGGACCACACTAAGGTACGGACACCGGTGAAATGGGACCAGCAACCCAAAGAGAAGACAGTTACATCAAACATAGCTACATGACCCAGTGCTGCCTGCTGTTACCCCAAGGCTGAGATGGGCTCCTATGTGTTATTTATTTGGAAGAGCCTAATTATAAAAACAATAAACTCACAAAGCAGACTGGGTTTTTAAGATGATTATTCCAATATGCAGTATTCTCATGTCCTGTTATAGGCCTTCAAACTACCATTCATGGAACAATGTTCCTCTTGGTTACTCACTTTTTTATATATTTTTTTTCCTTTTCAAATAAATCTCTGAATTATTTCAATTCTAAAATAATTGAAACCTAAATTATTTATCTAAAATCTAAAGTATTTTGGTTCAAAATGTCCCCCTTCATTGGTGATAGGTCAGACAGTAAAATAACTTGCTTTATTATACTGTGCGCATTTCGTCTTCCTTTAATTTTTTTTCTGTCCTCTTCAGCTATCCACTTCTTAAAAATTATGCATTGATTATCATTTTTTTGCCCTTGATCAAAACTGAAGGCCTGCATTTGTCTGATACGTACAAATTAACTTGAAGTTAAGGATAATCCAACATCCACTTTCCCCAAGGAAACCTTGCCAGAAACAGTGAGATTTATTTTTAACAAATTTCACAAAAGCCCTCTCTGGCGGGACCTCAACAAATGTCACTTCTGTTGTGAGACTTTTAAAGGCTCAGTGGACTGTGATTTTTACAAACTTTAAAAAAAAAAAAAAAAAGCCATGTCTCCCATGTGCTTTCTTTACCGTGTTCATAATTGCTATGTCTCAGAACTCACTCTAAACTTGGGGTACTTTTGATCTGCACCCAGCATCTGTGATTGGAATAATGAGCTATGGTAGAAGCATCCTTTTCTAAATTCTTCTAATTGGCCACTCTGATGTCTACCAGTGCCATTGGAGGATTTTCCTGGGGAAAAAGAAAACATCTATTTCCAAATTTGTGGGATTTCCTCTATTTCATTTATTAATTTCCAAATGCCTGTTGAACCCCTTGTATAATAATATGCCAGGGCCCGAATTAGGGAGTTGATGGTAATCAAAATAAACATTCCTGGTGCAAAGTGAAGGTAATACACAAACATGGGTGGCTCTCAGAGTTCTAAGGTATAGGGGTCATGGTTGGTATGTAGCTGGGGGTGAGAACGGACTGGTCATTATCTGTCTATGCCACTATCTGCCATGATACTCTTGTTGCCCTATGGTCTGTTGTCCTTTCAAGACACTGCTGAATCATCCTTCATCCCTAACAGTTCAAGCAGAACTTCCTCTCATGTCTTCCTAAACCACGTGGACACATGTGAAATCATTCTGCCTTTCAAATGTTGGCCAAGGCATCTGTGGCACTCTTGAAGACTTCACCTGGTTTTGTGCTACTTTGGGGCAAATACGTCATTGTGTTGCTCCTGAGCCCTGCCCTGCTTGGCTGCTTGCTTCCCTCTCTGCCTGTGTGGACAACTATATACAACTGTGACTTTTTCTCTGGAGTCATGCTGCTTTCTTGAGCTCTAGCCTGAAAATGATACTCTCTGCTCTCCTGTGTGTCCAAACTAATCTGAAGTGTTCATGTCTACGTTTGTTTCAGGACTTCCCTTTTTCGTGAACCTGAAATCTCCATTCCCTCATTCCCTCCTCCCTACTTGTCCTCCCCATAAGGAATTTGTATCCAATTTGCTGTGTGGAGTGGGGGAGTCAGCCCAGAGAGCTCTGACCTTGACCCATCAAAAATTTTCCCAAATCAATGGCCTTTGCTCGTGAGAAACTTCTGTGTTCTCGTAAAGAGTGTGCTAGGCTTTTGAAACTCAAAAGCCAAGAACATACCTCTTTGTTTCTTGCTATGGCGTTTTCTCCCTTCTTCATAAGCAATGGATGTAAGTGGGTAAATAGTGGGTAAATGGCTTAATAAGGGTTAGTATTTAAAAATATTTAATAGTTATCTGGTTAGTTTTAGAACAAAACATAGCTGGAATAATAGAGATAATCATAAACTAAGTTAAATTACTGCAATAAAGGGGGAGATGCTTCACAGTAGAATGCTTTGAAGGTGGCGGCTTCCTGGAGGAAATGGAATTCTACCAGGATAAGAGAGAATGGTGTAATTTCAGTAGGGAAGTTTTTGGTAGAACAGCGACTGGAAAAGGCCTTCTCGATAAGGAGAATAGCTGAATAAAGAGAAGCCATTTGAGAGAATCTAGGATGTGCATGAAAACAGTTTCCTTTTAGCTGGAATATTGAAAGCATCCTGAACGGGCATGCAGTCTCTGGAGTGAGGCTGTCTGGCTTTGAGTCTTGAGGCTGCCCTTCCTAGCTGTGTGACCTCAGAGGAATTACTTAACCTTTCTGTGCCAGTTCCATCATATATAAATAGAAACACCGATAGCACCTATCACATGGCCTTGTATGAAGATTGGGTCCATGATAAATGGTAAAGCACTTAGGACAGTGCCTGAGGCTTAGAAGATGGCTGTGTTAACTGCTGTTTCAATTTTGTTAGGCAGAATAGGGGAAAGCTAAGCTACAGAAAGGTTGGGAAGCCCCTTAGATGAGGAAGTAACTGGCCAGAGACAGTTTAATGAGAAATTCATGTCTGCAGAACTGCTTAATTTAAAGCAATGGCTCGCCAACAGAATTGTTAGAATGGCACAGTAGCTTGTTAGAAATGCAATCTCCAGGCCACCTTCTTCCCCCAGTGACTGTGTTTCAGCACCTGCAGGGTGTGGTGAGAAATCTGTGTTTTTAACAATGATGATTCTAGGATTAGGGTGAGGCAAGTGAGGTACCTGGGGTGCAGAATTTCAGGGGGTTCACACTCAGGGTCATCTAGTGCAGGGTTGGTCTAAGAGTGAATGCTTCCTGAAATTTTTCCACTTGATGCCTCCATGCCTCATTAGCCTCACTGTGGTCTAAGCCCCGAGATTCTGATGCTGGTGAAAGAAGAAATTCATTCATTCATTCATTCATTTGTTAGACATATTTCCTGAACACCTGTTACCTATCTGGCATTATTCCAGCTACTTGGCATACGTCATTGAAAAGAATTGACAATGGTCCTGTCCTGCGTAGCTTGTATTTTAGTAGGATAGATGAAAAATAATAAACATAATAACAAATTAAATCATATATTAGTAGAATGTGATGAGGACAATGACAAAAGTAAAAGCAAGGCAGGATGAAGGTGGTGGCTCATACTTAAAGATGCTTTGTTTTAAAGAAGGACGCAGGCTAGTTTAAGAGGATCAGTCTCCATTTCCTACTCGAATCCACCAGAAGGGGTTACCTGGAGTTTCTTATATTGTGAAAGGATTCTCAGAGCACTTCCTAACACAGGAAACATGTTTCATGGGCCTTTGGCAATGTCTGCCATGGGTCCATCCAGGGAAAAGAGGGTTATTCTTTCTCGTTGCCTCCTCTGACATCCAATGAACCTAAAAGTGTTAGCTCTTTCAACACCTATGCTAAGGTGAAGGTGGTTATGAAATGTACTCGCCAGGGACACAGATGTTCTGTTTTTTTTTTTTTTTTGGAAGCTGAAAAACCTCTGGTTGTTGGAAATGACTCTGTGAGGAAAATTTAAAGGCAAATTGACTGTAAAATGTCACTGAAAAGAAAAAGCAGTCTGTAATGCTAAAAAAAAATTAGTGGAAAGTGATAAATTCTCTGATCTCAGTATTTGTCATGCACAATTGTCATGGAATTTTCGAACTGGAAGGGGATGTTGGCAATCATCGAACAAAGCAGATGTGAAATGAGAGGTAGGAAATGATGAGTGCAAAGATCATTTAATTAAGAAAACCTCTTTTGTAAAAAGTGATAAAGGGAGAGAGCCTTCATTACTAAACACAGGGACCGTGGCCAAGGGCTTCTCCATCAGAACACGTGGCAATTTGATGTTTGAAGGCAGAAAGTGGAGGATACTAAGAGGGCACAAAAGGACAAGAATGAATCAGGAAAATAAACAAGGCAAAAAAAAAAAAAAAACAAAGCACTGGACTTCTGAAGTTTGTTAGATTCTGTTTTATGACATTGGTAATGTACAAAGAGAAGAGCATGTCATTGAGAACAGGGCATCTTAAAGCTCCTTATGACAGCAATTTCTTTGGACACTACATTAATTAAATAGGCTACAATTAAAGGTCACTGATTCTGTGGTCGGGAGCACCAGGAAGAGCTTTAGAGAATACAGTGTTCTCATTCATTCAGTGGACATTCACTGGGCAGCAACTAGGTTTCCTTTGAAAGATGTTGACAAAAGCGGAGTCAGATCTGCAATCTGGATAAGCCTATCTGCGTTGGTTTCCATGCTAGTATTTATGAATGACCTACATTTGGGCTTTTTATTGTATTCTGTTAGCTAGGGTAGGATTGAGCTTATTCAGCATTACATGGCCTGGCTAGTTCAGTTATCCTATCTAAGTGATCACGTGGATCTGGGAAGTTTTGTCTTACCATGTAAATCTGGTCCCTTAGCCGTGGCAACCTAAGAGTCTATACTCAGGCTCAGCCAGAGAGAATGCCATTATCAAGAAAATCATCTAGAACAGTGCTTAGCACTCTGAGGTGCTCACTAAGTATTTGCTAAATAATTCAAGAACTGGTGTCCTATTTACCATGCATTTCAGACAGATCCTTACCCCCTGCAAAAAATAGAAAAGATTCTGCCTGGAAGACTGTCAAACTTTTAATAGTTGTTTACTTCTTTGGAGAGAAATAGGATTATAAGGGGTTTGAAGGAAAAATAAAGGGGAACTTGTAAGTTTTCCCCTATGTAATTTATTTTCTTTTTTTTTCTTTTTTTTTTAAGTGTACAATTAGATGATTTTTAGTGAATTTACCAAGATGTACAGTTAATCACATAAATCAGTTTTAGAGGAATTCCTTCCCACTATTGAGACCCCTAATTCCACTCCCCAACTACTTTTCAAGCATGCCCCTCCCCTCCACAGTGCTCACCACATCGCTCAGACGTGGGTTTACCCCCCACCCCCCAAATCCCTAGTGAACACCACCACCATTTGAGCACCATAGTGTTAATCAGTCAATACCAATTTGATGGCAAGTACATGTGGGGTCCATTCTTCCGGTCTTGTGTCACCTCACTTTGAATAATGGGTTTAAGCTTAATCCAGGATAATATAAGCGGTGCTAGCTCACTGTCGTTTCTTAAAATTGAGTAATATTCCATTGTAAACATATACCAAATTTTAATAATCCACTCATGAATTGATGGGCACTTGGGTTGTTTCCATGACCCAGCGATAGTGAATTGTGCTGCCATAAACATTTGGGTGCAGATGTCTTTATAACAGAATGTCTTATATTCTTTTGGGTAGATGCCCAATAATGATATTGCTAGATCAAATGGTAATTCTATTTTTAGCTCTTCAAGGAATCTCCAAATTCTTTTCCACAGAGGTCGTACTAATTTGCAGTCCCACCAGCAGTGTAAGAGTCCCTGTCTCTCCACATCCTCACCAGCATTTGTTGTTTTGGGATTTTTTTGATAGAGGCCAGTCTCACTGGGGTTAGGTGGTATCTCATTGTGGTTTTGATTTGCATTTCTCTAATGATTAGAGATGATGAACATTTTTTTATATGTTTTTTGGCCATTCTGTCTTCTTTGGAGAAGTTTCTGTTCATCTCCTTTGTGCATTTATAAATGGGGTTGTTTTATTTTTTCTTATTAGTCTTTTGAGTTCCAGGTAGATTCTTGTTGCCAGACCTTTGTCGGAGGTGTAGAGAGCAAATATTTTCTCCCTACATAGAGGGTTTTTCTTTATAACATTAAAGGGGACCAGCAGAATTTTCATTTCTGGCATTGTATGGATTATAATTTCTGAGTTAGTCTTCCTAACCAAAACAACTAAAATAGTAAGTTAAATATAATTTTTAACTTCAAAATTCATAATGAGATGGCACAAAAGTGAGGAGTTAGAATTACCCCCAAACAAAGTTTCTTGAAACATTTTCTTTACTTTCTTTTTTTTTTTAAATACAGAGTCTTGCTTCATAACCCAGGCTGGAGTGCAGTGGTGCATCATAATAGGTCACTGTAACCTTCAATTTCTAGGGCTCAAGAGATCCTCCTGCCTCAGCCTTCTGAGTAGCTAGCACTACAGGCACACACCACCATGCCCAGCAATTTTTTTTATTTTAATGTAGAGATGGAGTTTTGCTATGTTGACCAGGCTGGTAACTCCTGGCCTCAAGTCATCCTCCCACCTTGGCCTCCCACAGTGCTGGGATTATAGGTGTGAGCCACGGCGCCTGGCCTACTTTTACTTTCTTTACTCTTAGTTTTGCTCCCATGTCACTGGCTACTCTTCAGTCTCCTCCTTTTCCTGGCTGCTTCTCTACCTCCTACCTTTTAACACTGAAGTGTTGTAAGACTCAGTCCTAGAGCTCTTCTTTTTTTTTTTGAAGGCAGTCTTGCTTTGTTACCCTCGGTAGAGTGTAGTGGCGTTATCATAGCTCATTGCAACCTCAAACTCCTGGGCTCAAGTGATCCTCCTGCCTCAGCCTCCCAAGTACCTGGGACTAGCCACCATGCCTGGCTAATTTTTTCTATTTTTAGTAGAGACAGGGTCTCACTCTTGCTCAGGCTGGTCTGGAACTTCTGACTTCAAGCAATCCTCCCACCTCAGCCTCCCAAAGTACTAGCATTACAGGCATGAGCCACTACACTCAGCCCTTGGCTCTCTTCTCTAACTGCACCCACTCTATTGGCAATCTTATCTAGTTTATGTTTAAAATATAATTTATACTCTAATAAACTTATAAATTGTTATCTCTGGCTCAGATCTCCCCACAAACTTCACATCTGCATGTCCAGCTGCCCATTTGACATCTTTACTTGATTGTCTTAAGGGCATCATAATGACCAAATATGAACTCAGTCAATGGCAATTCCATTCTTGTTGCTGAGGCCAAAAATATTGGAATCATCTTTCACTTCCTTTTTTCTCATGTCTCAAACAAGTAGGGAAAGGAAAATGCAAAAAAAAAAAAAAAGAAAAGACAAAAATAGCTCAATCAATCTAAAATAAGGTAAGAGAAGGGAAAAGAAACAGAAAAACAGGACAATAAAAACTAAATAAAACAAAATCAAATATATTAGTAATTAATTTAAATGTAAATGTACTAAATTCTCTAGTTAAAAGACAGATTGTCAAACTGGATTTAAAAACAAAAATGCGGGGCCAGATACAGTGACTCACACCTGCACTTAGGGAGGCCAAGATGTGAGGATCACTAGAGGCCAAGAGTTTGAGACCAGCCTGCGCAACATAGTGAGACCTTGTCTCTACAAAAAATAGAAAAATTAGCTGGGTGTGGTGGCACAGGCCTGTAGTCATAGCCACTCGGGAGGCTGAGGCAGAAGGATCATTTGAGGTTGCAGTAATCTATGATGAAACCACTGCACTCTACAGCAGGCAATAGAGTGAGACTCAGTCTCAAAAAATAAATAAATAAATAAAATTTTAAAGATTAAAAAAAAAACAACCTGGCTATGTGCTGGTTACAAAAGATATACCTAAAATATAAAAACAAAGGAAGATCAAAGAATGTAAATATATAACATAAGTAAATTCTAACCACAAGAAAGCTGATTGAACTATATTTTCAGCAGACAAAATAACTTTTAAGCACAGAGTTACTGGTCACTACAAAATAAAATCATTATAAAATAGTAAAGGTATCAGTTAGCCAGGAAGATATAACAACTCTAAACCAGAAAGCTCTCAATAATACAGCTTTTAAAAATACATAAAAGCATGGCCAGGCATGGAGGCTCACACCTGTAGTCCTAGCACTCTGGGAGGCTGAAGTGGGTAGATTGTTTGAACTCAGGAGTTCGAGACCAGCCTAAGCAAGAGCAAGACCCTGTCTCTACTAAAAATTAGAAAGAAATTAACTGTACAACTAAAAATATATATAGAAAAAATTAGCCAGGCATGGTGGCGCATGCCTGTAGTCCCAGCTACTCGGGAGGCTGAGGCAGAAGGATCACTTGAGCCCAGGAGCTTGAGGTTGCTATGAGCGAGGCTGACGCCATGGCACTCTAGCCCGGGGAACAAAGTGAGACTCTGTCTCAAAAAAAAAAAAATACGTAAAAGCAAAACTGACAAATCTTTAAGGAGATATTGACAAATTCATGATCATACTAGGTATATTAACGTACCTCCCCTGGTATTTGATAGGTCAAACAGACCAAAAAAAGCCATGATATATTTAGAACATTTTAAACAGCACAATTAAGAGGCTGGTCTAATAGAAATCGGTTTTTAAAAATTGCTCCCAACAATTAGAAAATAAGCACTCTTTTCAGGCACACATGGAACTTCTACAAAAATTAACAACATGCCAGGCCATGAAGTTAGCCTCACAAATGTCTAAATGTAATTAAATTAGAAATCAGTTACAAAAAGATAATTAAGGGGGAAAAAACACATGTTTGGAAATTTTAAAAGTGCACTTTTCAACTTGTGAATCAAAGAAATCATAGTAGAAATTAGAAAATACTTAAAAATAAATTGTAATGAAAATATTATGTATCAAAACCAGTGGGATACAACTAAAATGGTACTTAGGAAATCTATAGCAGTAGTGCTTATGTTAGGAAATAACTAAAGCTCAAATAAGGAGCTAAGGAATCAGAAAAACAATAATAAACCTAAAGAAAATAGAAGGAAGGAAATAAAGAAAATAACAGAAATTAATGAAGTAGAAAACATTCAGTAGAGAAGATCAACAAAGCCAAAAGTTAGTTATCTGAAAAGACTAATAAAATAAACTAACTTGGAAGAGTAACCAAGAACAAAAAAAGAGAACACACAAATAATATTAGAAATGATAAGGGAACCATAGCTAAATGTGCTACAGATTAAACAGATAAAGGTTTTAATAACTTTATATCAATAAGTATGAAAACTTAGGTAAAATGAATAGATTCCTGGAAAAACACAATTCACCAAACTGGCTAAATAAGAAATAAAGAGCCTGAAAATTATAATGAAAAATTTAAATCAACTTAAGTTTGCCACAAAGCAAGCTCCAGGTCCTAGTAGCTTCACCAATGAATTATTTGAATCAATAGAAAAATGGATCATTGAATTGTGGTAGAGTCATACAATGCAGTGCTATATAGCAATGAAAATGAACAAACTACAACTACACGCATCAACACGATTGATTCACAAAACAATATTTAGTGAAAGAAACAGTCACAGAAGAATTCATGTACTATGATTCTATTTATATGATATTCAAAAATAGGCAGAATGATCAACATACATATACATAAGGATACATATATAGGTGTTAAAACTATTTTTAAAAAAGCAAGAGAATAATTACCATGAAATTTAGGATAATGTTTACCTGGAAGAGGAATGCAATCTGGGAAGTACATACAGAGTAGAGGAATTTCTAAGGTACTAGAAATACCCTAACAGGTCTTCTTTTCATCATTATTCTTTAATTCTCCTAGGTATATACTCTAGAGAAATTATTGCACTTGCAGAAGACATCTTATATATACTCTTTTATAGATGTGGTATCTTTTTCAATATATAAGATTATTCATTCTATGCAGGTGACAGAATCAGGTAGATACATGTGTACTGATATGGGGAATATATCCAATGCATATTAAGTGACAATCATATTACAGAACTCCACAGTATAATCCCATTTTAATAAAAATATTAATACGTCCATTGAAAAAAACTGAACAATATACACTAAAATATGAACACCTAGTTATTCTGGGATGGTATCCATTTCAGAATTATATAGTTCTGTGTACATTTCGTTTCAATTATTTTCTGGTAACCTCATTTACTTTTGTGGTCAAAAAAAACAATAATAAGAATTATTTTTATATGTGTAAACATCTTTCAAATAAAGGAATAGTTATTCTAGAAAGAGAGACTTTTTCTCCTTTTGCAAGCAGAAAAGAGTTCTCTGGGCCAGGCGCGGTGGCTCACGCCTGTAATCCTAGCACTCTGGGAGGCCAAGGTGGGCGGATCGCTCAAGGTCAGGAGTTCGAAACCAGCCTGAGCAAGAGTGAGACCCCATCTCTACTATAAATAGAAAGAAAGAAATTAATTGGCCAACTAAAGATATATATAGAAAAAATGAGCCGGGCATGGTGGCACATGTCTGTGGTCCCAGCTACTCGGGAGGCTGAGGCAAGAGGATTGCTTGAGCCCGGGAGTTTGAGGTTGCTGTGAGCTAAGCTGACGCCACGGCACTCACTCTAGCCCGGGCAACAGAGTGAGACTCTGTCTCAAAAAAAAAAAAAAAAAAAAAAAAAAAATTAAGAACCACAGCAATAATGCATAAGGAAAGTGGGACGGCTTATAAACTGCCGATGGAAATTAGAATTCTTATAGCTCTCCCTTTTTTATAAAGCAATTCTGAATCTATTATGATTTAATCCCCTAAAATGGATGCATGGACCTTTATTTGTATAGAATCATATAAGCATGGAAAACATGGGAGGTCATTACTGTGGCTAAAAGGTGTAGGCATAACTGTGATTTGACAAGGGAGTGGAAGGAGATGGGAAGAGTTGAGCTAAGATAAAAAGAAAAAAAGAAAACACACGTTTTATTTTATCATGGAGGCTTCTTTCTTATTCATTTCTGTTTCTTTGATAGAAAAAGTAGACCATTTTCCTATTTTTAACTAAAGAAATATATCAAACAAAAAGTGAAAGATGCCTTATCCCTCTTATTCCTTATAATCTGCGAGTGGGTAGTTTCATTATTTAAAAGTCATTATGACCCAGCAATGCCATTTCTGGATATACATCCAAAAGAACTAAGAGCAGAGTCCTGAGGAAGCATTTGCATACCCTTGTTTATAGCAGCACTACTCACAGTAGTCAAGAGGTGGAGGCAACACAAATGTTCGTTGACAGGAAAAAAGATAAACAAAATGTGGTTTATATAATATATATACACACAATAGATTATTATTCAGCCTTAAAAAAGAAGGAAATCCTGTCATATGTTACAATATGGATAAACTTTGAGGACATTATGCTAAGTAAAATAAGCCAGTCACCAAAACACAAACAAACAAACGAACAAACAAAAAAACCAGACATCGTATGATCCCATTTATAGGACATATCCAAAGGAGTCAAATTTATAGCCACGGAAAGTAGAATGGTGGTTACCAGGGGCTAGAGGGGAAAGGAAAAAGGGAATTGTTCAATGGGTGTAGAATTTCAGGTTTGTAAGATGAAAAACATTTGGGACTCTGTTTCAAAACAATGCGAACATACTTAACACTATTGAACTGTACATTTCAAAATAGTAAGATGCTAAATTTCATGCTATGTGTTTTCTAGTAAAACTAGAAATAAGTTGGTATGAATCTTTCCAT
>CAUYRT010034006.1:0-12274 GCA_963574885.1 Lepilemur ruficaudatus
CGGATTGCTCAAGGTCAGGAGTTCGAGACCAGCCTAAGCAAGAGCGAGACCCCGTCTCTACTAATAATAGAAAGAAATTAATTGGCCAACTAAATATATATAGAAAAAATTAGCTGGGCATGGTGGCACATGCCTGTAGTCCCAGCTACTTGGGAGGCTAAGGCAGAAGGATCCCTTCAGCCCAGGAGTTTGAGGTTGCTGTGAGCTAGGCTAATGCCACGGCACTCTAGCCCGGGCAACAAAGTGAGACTCTGTCTCAAAAAAAAAAAAAAAAAAAAAAAAATTTTTAATCCTCAACACATTCTTAAAGCCCAAATCCAGTCATGTCACCCCTGCTTAAAACCTTCCAACACATTGTAATAAAACCTCTTCCCTTGTCAGGGGTATCCTCTCTGCTCCTGCTGACTAATATCTCCTCCTCCTGGCAGTCCTGAGTGTCACTTCCTCTGTAACTCCTTCTCCCACTCCCCTGGGAAGGGAAAGGTGCTCTGGAAGTCTATTTCTCTGGTTTCTGCAACAATGGTTGCAATCCAGGTAATGGCTGAAGTACTTTGCTCTTTTTGAGATTCAATGAAATGGGCTAGAATCTCATTCCCACCTCTGTCCTCATCTCTGGAATTCTAAAGGGGATGTTAGCTAATGGCTTCTCCAGTTATCTCTGCTTCAGTCCTGCTTTTGCCTAATTTATTCAATAAACAGTTGCATCATCATCTCATAATGCTGCCCCATTCTGCCCTAAAATGACCCAGATGTGAAATTCACACATACACAAGGTTCTTTACATATTCAGTAGATTGGACTGAAGGTCTGTAGGGAAGAGCTACAAAGCCCAAATAATTTAAAATTGACTACAGGCATCCTGTTCCAAGAATTCTGTCAGTTCACTCTATGGCTTCCCACCTATGACTTGGCCTTGTCTTCTGCCCACCACGATGTCCAATTCCTGTATCTTCCTGACACAGATTCGGTTGGACATCACACTCCTTTCTCGGAATCCTGCCCATCCTTGTTCCCAAGTCCTTACCATCTATCACCACACGGCACACCTAGAAACTTTTCCTAACAGACACAGTTTCTTCCTAAGAGCAATTCCAGTAAAAGTTGTAAATGTAAGAATTTTCACTCCATCCTATATTGTCATATTGTATTATAATTGCTTGTTTTTAAGTATTGTTCTCTAGAAATGGTGAGAAGTTGGCAGCCACTTGAGAGTACTATTCTTCATCTTCATGCAGGTAACTTTTGCGACATTAATGTATCTCCTCTCCATCTCCATTCTCCTCTCCATCTTCCCTCTTCTCTTTGCTGCATTCCAGAAAATTGACAATTCCTGTTCTTCCTTGCTTCTGGGAGAGCAGAGACTGTTGGCTGTCCCCCAGGAGTCATCATCCTCTGATCCTTGGAGTCTTTGAACCCCCACATTTTAGCTGGGCACATAGACACCCAGAATAAAGACTGCATTTCCCAGCCTCCCTTGTGGTTAGATGTGGCGATCGGGCCAAATTCAGCTCATTAATATGTGAGCAGAATGATGTGCACACCTTCTAGCTCTTGCCCTGAAAAGAAAGGGGCACTCCCTGTCCTCCTCTTTTCCCTTCCTGCTGGCAGGTGTAGACCGGGAGTATGATGGGGAGCTCTCTGGGATCGTGAAGGTAACAGTGACATCCAGGGACGGCAGAGCAGCAAGCCAGATGTGTGGCTCCCCAGCCCCACATCAGCCCTGGTACCTGTGTTCACACTGGCTCATGAGATAAAAATTACCTTCCATTTGGTTAAAGCCACTGTGTTTTGGGCCTTTGTCACAGCAGCCAAACCCAAATCCTAACTGTTTTCGTTTGCTAGGGCTACCATAACAAAATGCTCCACACTGGGCGGCTTAAACGGCAGAAATTCATTTTCTCGTGGTTCTGGAGGCTGCAGGGTTGGTTTCTTCTGAAGCCTCTCTCCTTGGCTTGCACATGGCCATCTTCTTCCAGTGTTTTCACACGGTCTTCCCTCTGTGCACCCACACATCTGTGTCCAAATCTCCTCTTCTTATAAAGACACCAGTCATATGCGGTTAGGGCCCACCCTTCAGACCTCATTTTAACTTAATTATGTCCTTAAAGCCCGTATCTCCAAGTACAGTTACATTCTGGATACTGGGGGTTAGAACTTCAACACATGAATTTGGGTTGTGAGGACACAATCCAGGCCCTAACACTGATACACTTTCCTTCCTGGCTTCTGCCTTCCTCTTAGCAAATATGTCAGTATCCTTGAGTGAGAGGACACCTGCTTGGAAACATGGGGAAGAGAGATCCTCCTGGGCTGAGAAGAGAGTCCTCTGAGCCAGAGGGGCAGGAGGAGGAACCACCAGCACAGGGCCCACGGCCTGTTCCCTGTAGCTCCCCAGTGGACGACCAGGTTCACGGAGAAATGGCTGCACCTTTCCCAGCCCGTGATTCACGTGCCCTGAGCCTGAGCCCTCAAGACCCCCCAGAGCCGGCCCGTGGGCTGTCCAGCAGCACAGAGGGCAAACTAGTGGCTGCCAACCCAGGCCTTGACTCAACAGTGACACGGAACCTTTGCACTACCTTGGGCCTGTAGGCTCCAAGAGACAAAGATGCATTTGCCAGCAGCCCAGCAGAAGGTGGCTTGGAGTCTAAATTCAGTTGCCTTAAAGCAAATAAAGAAATGCATTATTTCTTGCATGTCTGAGTTAATTAACTAAAACCAGTGCACTTGTACCATCAGTGCCAGACAGAGACTCTAATACAGAATGGCTTGAATGTTTGAGAAAGACCAGTCGGGGAAAGGGAAATGGGAACAAAAGAACACAGATGTGGAAAACCCCAGGTCGGCACCTCCTCCTCGAGCCTCCCACCCTCTTCCCAATGGTGCCATGTTTCCCTCTTCTGAGCTCCGCCTGGCATTCATCTCACCACATGCAAGTCATTTCCTTTGGCATGTGTGCTCTTGCCCTGAAATCCCCGCGGGGATGAGCAACTCCAGGTGAAGAACTGCGCCTGGTCAACCTCTGCCTCCACCCAGCCCGCCCAGGCAGGGACTCTATTGGTGTTTTTTAAAAATTGAATGAAGTGGGCACTGGGTCAAGACACTCAGAGGCAGAGGCAGGTGGCGGCAAGTGGGGAAGCTCCTGGGGGAGGGACACCAGGGCTGGCTCGGGCAAAGGAGGAAGACGCCGGGCAACGCCCCAGCCCTCTCAGGAACTGGCTCCAGGCCTTCTGAGGAGCCTGTCACAGTGCCGTCTCTTCCTGGTCATGATTTATTCAACTAAGCTGTGTCTAAAAATACCTTAGGCAGGAGGTTGATTCTCTGAGGACCCAGCATGTGGGAGGACCGAAGTACAGCCTCCTGAGCTACACTGGAAGCTCGAACCAGCCCTGTGAGGCAGGCAGAGCAGACATCAACCCATTTCCCAGAGGACAACACTGAAGCCAGAGGATGACAGAGCTCACCCTGGGGTTCAGACAGGGCCAAGAGTTGCTAGAGGAGAAAAGAGGGGAACAGAATTGCCCTAGAGGAAAGAAAACATCTGTTGTCTTGTCTGAGGGGGACACAGAGGGTGCAGCAGCCTAAGCCCCAAGACTCCCCACCTCCACCCCCACCCCATTTAGCTGTCTGAGGGACTGCCACATGCTGAGCAAGGAAGCCCAGGCCCAAGCTGGAAGGAAGCACCAGTTAGATGAACAGGAGGAGAAACACGGATCTGGGGTTCCTTCCTTCCCTCTGGCTGGCTCAGGAGCCAGGGAATAACCGTAGGCCATTGGGACCATCTGTGCCACCGTGTCTGCAACTCAGAGCAGCGCAGAATCTCAGCTGTGTTTCTGCTACGTGAAGTGAACATGGTATTCTGGCCCTGCGGTCAGAAGCCAGCAGAGGACATGGATTCAAATCCCTGCCTCACCCCATGTGGCTTGGGCAAGCCTTTTGGACTCCCTGAGGCCCAGTCTCCTCATCTGTGAAGTGAGGACACTTTACCTACTTGCAGGGCTGCTGGAAGGATCAGAGGAGATACGGACTTGGAGACAGACGAGACGCGAGCATCCTGGGCTTTCGGGCTTTTGAAACTTCCCTCTTGCCTCACCCCAGACCTTCCCACCCAAGGCCCCCACCCCAATACACGCCCACAACCGTTATATAAAAGGATGGTCTCGCTGGGGAGAAAGAAGCATAAATCATGGATAAAGAACAAGAATAGAACCCTAAACACAGTTGTACCTGCCAGAGACGCTGCTCTAAAGTACACTGATGAAAGCGCTTTGGGGGCAAAGTTGTGCCCAGAACAGGATGCGCCAGGGAAGCCTTCATTATGGACCAGACATTTGAGAGCATGTGGGATTTCACCAGGCAGAAGAAGAGAAGGAAGGGTGAGCCCTGCCGGAGAAAGAGTGACAAAGGCATGATGCCAGGAAGAACACGACAACGAGAGAACCAGTGTGGCTGGAGCGGGGGCAGGGTGGGCACAGAGCCCAATCACACAGGGCCGGGTGCACAGAGAAATTTGTACTTTATCTGGAAGGCTAGGGGCTTGCCAACATTTTTTAATATAAGAATCCCTTTTTTACAAAAAAATTAATAGAATTTATTTTATAGAGCAGTTTTTAGGTTCAGAGCAAAATTGAGTAGAAAGTACAGACAGTTCCCATATACCACCACCCAACACACACACGTGCACACACACAGCCTCCCCCACTGTCCACATCCCTCGCCAGAGTGGTCCAATTCTTGCAACTGATGAGCCTACACGGACACATCATCACTGCCCAAAGTCCATAGTTTACATTAGGGTTCACTGCGGCTGCTGTACAGCCCATGGGTTTTGACCCAGGCATACTGCCCTGTATCCACCGTTACAGCATCATACAGAATAGTTTCACTGCCTTAAAAGTCCCCTGTGCTCTGCCTATTCATTCTTCTCTCCCCCTTATCCCCTGGCAATCACAGCAGATCTTCTACTGTCTTCATAGTTTTGCCTTTTCCAGACTGCCATACAGGTGGAATCCAGCAATGTGGAGCCTTTTCTGGTTGACTTCTTTCACTAAACAATATGCATTTAAAATTCACCATGTCTTTTCATGACTTGAGAGCTCATTACTTTCTTCACTGAATAATATTCCATTGTCTGAATAAGAATCCCCTTTTTAATGTATAAATACTTTAAATATCCCCCTGACATAACAATCCCATTCTTTGAATCCACAGATTGAAATATATAACAACAAAAGTGATGATAAATCCAGCAAGCTTAGTGTGTATCATTAGCCATAATGACCTCTTCATGCATTATTCACATCCCATGTCTTTGGTGCTAAATAAAGACCAAAATGACAGTGCTCGATGCACGCAGGGATCCACATGTCCCAGGGACTGGTGGCCTAAAGTTCAGGATGCTGGAGGTATTGGGCAGCTGTCTAAGGATCTTCCTTCCACGGGCACAGGACTAGTCAGATTTGCATTTTTAAAATATCACTCTGAGGGAGGGGCTTCAAGAAGGCTGACTAGAGGTATTTCATACTCACCTCCTCCACTATTTTGAAGAACCAAAATAGTGCGTAGATAATCACACTTCAAATAGATCACTCAAGAGAACACTGCAATCCAACAGAAAAGTGACAGGAAATACCTAAAGCAAGGAAGGAGAAGGAGCGAGGCAGCCTGCTCAGCCTGGATGGGCTGGGAGCCAAGATAGACTCCCCAGAATGGGGAAAGAGTAAGCGAGAGACAGACCCTCAGGGTTCCACATTCCCACACGGACTCCTGCAATCCCAGCTGTGGGAGAACCCCTCAACCCACATGGACCCTGAAACCAACACAGGGAGATGCTAGGAGACTGTGCGACAGCACTACTCCAGGGAGGGAGCTCACGCTGGTCCCACACGCTCCCTGAGAGCCAAGAAGCCACAGCAAGGTGCCATTTTAGAGCCCCACCCACAACAGACTGCACACTGTTGTGGGGCCCAGTGGCACTACAGGAACTAAGGCACAGAAGCAGCTCAGACTGCTGCCCCCAGAGCTGAGGCCTGAGCTACTACAGGATACCATACCTGAGGTTTAAGTATACCTGAGGTGTGGACTAGCGCCATCAGGGGTGAGGTGCAAGCGAAGAGCTACACCTCAGCTGGGGCTGAGGCACTAGTGGCATGTGCGTTCCCCACCTGCTGACCTATGCTGTTGCCACTGAAGGTGGCACCACCCTCCCCAGAGGCAGGGTAGCTGCAAGGCCACTGCCACCTCCCACCTAAGCATTCCACTGGTGGCCTGGGGATCACTTTGTCCTTGCCTATTGTGAATGGCACCTCCACATACCATCAAAGGACAAGCCCACCCAGCCCACCTCCCCACCCCGCTGTGCCAGAGCACATAGTCCTGAGGCCAGCAAATTGCCCAGCCCAGTCCACCACCAATGGCACTTCAACAATCCTCCTGGGTGCCTGAGGCTGGCCTACCCACCTGGCCGCTACCATCGCATCTGCCACCTTCCTGCAGTACCTATGAAACAGAGATTGGCCTGCCAAACTCATTGCGGCTGCCACCAACACACACCACTCAGGACCCAGAGGGTCATCCGACCGCTTCCACTGCCATTGTCCATGCTATACCTGCTGCCCAGGGGCCCAACAACCCACACACCTGCCTGGCCCACAGCTGCCACTAGCTGGCATTCAAGTAAGCCACCTGGAGCCCCAAGAATTGGCCCACCTAAACATACTAATACTGGTGCCAGCATACACCACCCTGGGGCCCAAGGACAGGTACACTCAGCCTACTGCTGCCAGTACTGGGGCCCAAAGATTGGCCTACTGGGCATCCTAGTCCCCAGCAAAACTTCACCACAGCCTCTACTAAAAACTGCACCCTAAGACACCAAGAAAATCACAGAAACCATGGACATTATTTACAGCTGAAGAAATCGTACAAAGACTACATTACTGCATGCACCCAGATTCAAAGTCAGAGTGCCCTACCCAACCAGCACTATAGATATATCTTCAGGAAAAAGTCCTCCCCTACAAAAGCAGATTCAAAAAATTGGAAGAAGCAACTGTTACAACATATGCACAGATATTAATGTAAGAACACAGGAAACATAAAAAAAGCAAAGAAATATGACACCTCCAAAGGAACACAATAATTCTCCAGCAGCAGATCCCAATCAAAAAGAAATTCACAAAATCCCAGAAAGAGAATTCAAATTCTTGATTCTAAAGAAGCTCAATGACATACAAAAGAATTATGAAAAAGAACACAAAGAAATCAGAAAAACAATTTAGGATATGAATGAGAAATTCACCAAAGAAAGAGATATTATATAAAAAAAAATAACCGAACAGAAATTCTGGAACTGGAGGATTCATTGAGTGAAATACAAAATACATTCAAAAGCTTCAGTAATAGGCTAGATCAAGCAAACAAAAGAATTTCAGAACTTGAAGACAGAGCTTTTGAAATACCCCAGTCAGACAAAAAAGAAAGAAAGAAAAGAATAAGAATTTTAAAAATGAGCAAAGACTTTGTGACATATGGGACACTATAAAGCAACCAAGTATTCAAATTATTGGGGTCCCAGAAGGCAAACAGAGAATGAAAGGGTTAGAAAACCTATTTAACAAAATAATAGATAAAAACTTTCCAAGCCTAGCAAGAGGTTTAGACATCCAGATACCGGAGGCTCTGAGATATCCCAGATACAATGAAAAAGGTCTTATCCATGGCAAATCATAGTCAAACTGTCTACCATCAAAGACAAAGAGATAATTGTAAAAATAGCAAGAGAAAAGCATTTAGTCACCTACAAATGTACCCCTATCAGACTAGCAGCAGATATCTCAACAGAAATCTTAGTGGTCAGGCAAGAAGGGGATGATATATTCAAAGTACTAAAAGAAAAAAGCTATCAGTATATTATATCCAGAAAAATTATACTTCACAAATGAAGGAGAACTGAAGTCTTTCCCAGGCAAGCAAAAGCTGAGGAAATTCATCACTACTTGACCATCCCTACAAGTAATGCTCAAGGAAGTCCTAAACCTAAAAGTCAAAGGATTACATTTACCATCACAAAAACATGTGAAAGTATAAAACTCAGTGGTAAGACAAACACACAAATGATGAAGAGAAAGGATTCAAATGGTACTACCACAGAAAACCACCAAACCACAATGATAAACAATAAGAGAAGAAAAACAAAGGATATACAAAACAACCAGAGAATAATTAACAATATGACAAGAATAAAATCTCACATATCAGTAATAACCTTGAATGTAAATATATTAAATTTTCTACTTAAAAGATATAGACTGGCCAGGCTCCATGGTTCACACCTATAATCCTAGCACTCTGGGAGGCCGAGGCAGGCAGATCATTTGAGCTCAGGAGTTCAAGACCAGCCTGAGAAACAGCGAGACTTCTTCTCTACTAAAAATAGAAAGAAATTAGTGGGACAACTAAAAATATATAGAAAAATTTAGCCAGGCATGGTGGCGCATGCCTGTAGTCCCAGCTACTTGGGAGGCTGAGGCAGGAGGATCGCTTGAGCCCAGGAGTGTGAGGTTGCTGTGAACTAGGCTGACGCCACGGCACTCTATCCCAGGCAACAGAGCGAGACTTTGTCTCAAAAAAAAAAAAAAAAAAGAGAGAAAAAGCTGTAGACTGACTGAAAGATTAAAAAAATGACCCAACTATATGCTGTCTAAAAGAAATGTACTTTACCTGTAAAGACACATATATACTGAAAAGAAAAGAAAGGAAAATGATATCACATAAAAACAGAAACCAAAAGTGAGCAGGAGTAGCTATACTTATATCAGATAAAATAGACTTTAAGTCAAAAACAGTAAAAAAAGAAAAATGTCATTATATAATGATAAAAGGATCAATCCAGCAAGAGGATATAGTAATTCTAAATATATATGCACCCAACACTGCAACAATCAGATTGATAAAATAAATATTACTTGATTTAAAGAGAGAGCTAGACTTTAATATAATAATAGTGGGGGACTTCAGTAACACCCCACTTTCAGCATTAAATAGATCATCTATATAGAAAATCAGTTTTAAAAAAAAATGGATTTAGGCCGGGCGTGGTGGCTCATGCCTGTAATCCTAGCACTCTAGGAGGCTGAGGCGGGAGGATCGCTCAAGGTCAGGAGTTAGAAACCAGCCTGAGCAAGAGCGAGACCCCGTCTCTACTAAAAATAGAAACAAATTAATCGGCCAATTAAAAAAATGTATAAAAAAAAATTAGCCAGGCATGGTGGTGCATGCCTGTAGTCCCAGCTACTCAGGAGGCTGAGGCAGAAGGATGCTTGAGCCCAGGAGTGTGAGGTTGCTGTGAGCTAGGCTGATGCCACGGCACTCTAGCCTGAGCAACACAGTGAAACTCTGTCTCAAAAAAAAAAAATGGATTTAAACTGGAATTTAGACCAAAGGGACCCAACAGACATTTACATAACATTTTATCCAAAAAATGCAGAATATACATTCTTTTCATCAGAACATGGAATACTTTCAAGGATAGACCATATGTTAAGCCACAAAACAAGTCTCAATAAATTTTTAAAAATTGAAATCATATCAAGTATCTTCTCAGACCACATGGAACAAAACTAGAAATTAATACCAAAAGTAACTTTGTAAACTATACAAATACATGGAAATTAAACAACATTGCTCCTGAATAATGAGTCAATGAAGAAATTAAGATGGAAATCAAAAAATTTCTTAAAACAAATGAAAATGGAAAAATAGCAACATACCGAAACCTGTGGGGTAAAGAAAAAGTGGTTAAGAGGGAAGTTTATAGCAATAAACCTCTACATTAAAAAAGTAGAAGAATTTCAAATAAACAATCTAACAATGTACCTGAAGTAACAAGAAAAGCAAGAACAACCAAATCCAAAATTAGCAGACAGAAAAAAATAATAAAAATTAGAGCAGAACTAAACAAAATAGATGCTAAAAAGAAAAAAAAGTACAAAAGATCAAAGAACTGAAAAGTTGATTCTTCAAAGATAAATAAAATTGATAAACTGCTAGCTAGACTAACCAAGAAAAGGAGGGAGAAGACCCAAATTTAAAAAACAGCAATGAAAAAAGGAGACATTACAACAACTAGCACAGAAATACAAAAGATCGTCAGAGACTATTCTGAACAACTATATACTAATGAACTGGAAAACCTAGAAGAAATGGATAAACTCCTGGACACATACAACCTACCAAAATTGAATCAAGAAGAAATAGAAAACCTGAACAGACCAATAACAAGTAGCAAGATTGAAGCAGTAATAAAAAGTTTCCCAACAAAGAAAAGCACAGGACCAGATGGATTCATTGCCAAATTCTACCAAACACATAAAGAAATCATACCAATTCTCCACAAACTATTTCAAAAAATTGAAAAGAAAGGAATTCTCCCTAACTCATTCTATGAGGCCAGCATTACCCTGATACCAAAACCAGACAAGGGCACAACAAATAAAGAAAACTGCAGGCCAATAACCCTGATGAACATAGATGTAAAAATCCTCAACAAATTACTAGCAAACCAAATTCAACAGGACGTCAAAAAGATAATATACCACGACAAGTGGGATTTATACCAGGGATGCAAGGATGGTTTAATATATGCAAATCAATAAACATGATATATCACATCAACAGAATGAAGGACAAAAATCATATTTCCATAGACATAGAAAAAGCATTTGATAAAATTCAACATCCCTTCATGATAAAAACTCGCAAAAAACTACCAATAGAAGGAACATACCTCAAAACAATAAAGGCCATATATGATAAACCCACAGCTAACATCATACTGAATGGAGAAAAGTTGAAAGCCTTTCTTCTAAGAACTAGAAAGAGAAAAGGTTGTCCACTTTCACCACTCCTATTCAACACTGTACTGGAAGTCCTACCCAGAGCAATCAGGCAAGAAAAAGAATTAAAAAGGCATCCAAATTGGAAAAGAGGAAACCATTGCCCCCTTTTGCAAATTACATGATCTTATATCTGGAAAAACCAAAAGAGCCCACCAAAAAACTCCTAGAGATGATAAGCGAATTCAGCGATGTGGCAGGATACAAAATCAACATACAAAAATCAGTAGTGTTTCTATACACCAGTAATGAAATAACAGAAAAAGAAATCAAGAAGGCAATTCCATTTACGATAGCTACAAAAAACAAAATAAAATTTCTAGGAATAAATTTAACCAGGAAGTAAAAGATCTCCAAAAGGAAAACTACAAAACATTGATGAAAGAAACTGAAGAGAACACAAATGAAAATACATCCCACACTCATGGATCAGAAGATTTAATATCGTTAAAATGACCATACTCACCAAAGCAATCTACAGATTCAATCTACAGATTCACAGAAATATAGAAAACAATCCTAAAATTTGTATGGAACCAAAAAGAGCCCAAATAGCCAAAGCAATACTGAGCAAACAGATCAAAGCTGGAGGCATCATATTACCTGACTTCAAAATATATTACAAGGCTATAGTAACCAAAACAGCATGGTATTAGTATAAAGATAGACAGACCAATGGAACAGAATGGAGAACCCACAAACAAATGAACATATTTACAGCCAACTGATTTTCAACAAAGCCGACAAGAACATACATTGAGAAAGGGACACCCTCTTCAATAAATGGTGCTGGGAAATTGGATATCCACACACAGAAGAATGAAACTGGAACCCTGTCTCTCACCATATACAAAAACCAACTCAAGATGGATTAAAGATTTAAACGTAAGACTCAAAACTATCAAACTACTAGAAAAATACATAGGGAAAACACTTCAGAACACATTAGTCTAGGCAAAAATTTTATGGCTAAGACCTCAAAAGCATAGACAACTAAAACAAAAATAGGCAAATTGTACTATATTAAACTAAAAAGCTTCTGCACAGCAAAGGAAACAATCAACAGAGTAAAGAGACAACCTGTTGAATGAGAGAAAATATTTGCAAACTATTCATCAGACAAGGGACTAATATCTAGAATATATGAGGAACTCAAACAACTCAACAATAAATATAATAATTCCATTAAAAAGTGGGCAAAGAGGCCAGGCGTGGTGGCTCACGCCTGTAATCCTAGCACTCTGGGAGGCTGAGGCGGGAGGATCGCTCAAGGTCAGGAGTTCGAAACCAGCCTGAGCAAGAGCGAGACCCTGTCTCTACTACAAATAGAAATAAATTAATTGGCCAACTAAAAATATACAGAAAAAATTAGCCGGGCATGG
>CAUYRT010034012.1:0-11098 GCA_963574885.1 Lepilemur ruficaudatus
CCTTAAAGCCAACTTATTGTGTTTAAAGATTTAAAGAAAGTGGAAACACTCTAAAGGAATGGAAGGATTTCCAGGCAGCCCTGAGACCCAGATGAGGCTTGAGGGAGGACTATGAGAGCCACAGATCCCTCGGTCGGCACAGAGGAAGGACATCGCCAGGTTGCCTGGCTGGAGATCTGTCAGGTGTCTGTGACAAAAGGACAATGGGGCAGGAAGTTTGGGAATTGACATGAGTGTGACTAAAAAGATGAACATGAAAGCTAAGATTTTCCTGAACGGAAGTATAGAGAAGAATGGGTTGACCACATGCTTGGAGAACTCCTTGAAGTCAATCAGAGAGTGCTGGCCAGTGGGATATTTGGAATAAATATTTCCAAGATGAAGAAGTTCCGGGAGATAGCATGTTTCCGGAGTGGATACCTAAAGTGGAGTGGAGGTAAAGGTTAATAAAGATGAGAATATCAAGGAATCGGGAAGCCTGAGACATTCACAAGGACCTTTAATTCACCTGAGGAGGATGAGGGGGTCGGGGTGGAGTTGTCAGTGAGCCAGATGCATATATCTTCAAGGAATGGGGCAGGGGCTTAGTGACAGGAGGGAGGTAGATTTACAGCATAGTAATTACCCTATAAATGTTAGTTTCTTTTAATAGTTCACATACAAAGTAATAAATGACTCCATATTATAATTTCACATTAGAATAATGTTTCATTCTTCTCTCTACAAACACACAGAGATACGATGTGCCGCTCTCTCTTAATGCACACACATATGCTCTTCCCTACTGACATGCATGAAGCCAGTTTTTTAGGCACAATTGTCACAGGGAATTTGGGGGAAGTGTGTCAAACTGTGCATTTTCTTTTTGTGTTGCAGATAGAAAAAAAAAAGATGTGCAGTTTTTTAGCACCATTAACAATAGAACTTCATAAATGTGCTCAAACAATAGCTTCTAAAGGTTAGGGGCAGGCCATGCTGGTACATGCTGAAAAAGCATTTTTAAAGGCAAAGTTTTTACAGTGAAAAAAGTGCTGAACTAGGAGCCAGAAGACGTGGTTTCCACACCAATTGTTCAGTTATCAGTTGGGTGTTTTGAGGCAAAACATTTAACCTTGGTGAATCTCCACCTTCCCATCTACAGAAGATGGATGGTTTTTTACAGCTCTTACGACTCTATAAGGTCTTTGTGAAGATTCAGCAAGAAAACGTACAAAAAATTCCTTTGCAGCCTGTTAATCGCTCATATTAATTCCCATCTGAGGGGACTCCTGATCTGGCTTTAGTGAAGAATTTTTGGTCACGATTCCAGTTATAACGATAATATTTATGTTCATGATGAGGAATCAGGAATGAGATCAACTTGTGATTTCTGAAGGATGGGTTTTTAACATTGATCATTCTGAACTTTTGTGGGGTTTCTTTTGTTGCTTTAGAGGAAGTACCAGAATGTATCATCTCTTTTTGATTCCTTTAAAAGTGTGGGTCATTGCATCAGAATCACTTGAGATACTTGTTTAAAATGCAGTTAACTATATCCAGCACCTACAGATTCTGCCCTTTCCCTGGAAACTCAAGAATCTGTATTTTAAATATTAGCATCCTAGTTGACTCTACATACACTACAAAATTTTTTATAACAACTTTGTTGAGATAGAATTCACATACCATACAATTCAACCATTTCAAGTGTACAATTCAGTGGTTTTTAGTATGCTCACAGTGTTTTGCAATCATCACTGTAGAATTTAAGATCTATTGGTTTAGGTAAAAGTTTTATGGAGGCTGAGGCCACTCTGTGGTCAATATATAAAGAATTCCCCACCCCACCCCCAAGTATAAAGTTAGGTAAAAGACGCAGTCATTGCGTGCCACCCAGACCATCTCTTCCTTAGCACTGGCGGCCTCCTGCTAAACAAATTTACTTCATTTTAAAAAAGGGTTGGGAGGTACTGTATAGACAATACAAGTGCTTCATGGCTGGAGGGGTATGGGATTTTTCTCTTCTCTGAAAATCCGGCAAGCCTTGGCCTTCTTTTTCTAGTCTATGGATCAGAGAGGGTTGGTAATGGGAAAGAATCATGATTAGTCTAATGGTCCTCAGCTCCTCCTAAGGCCTGTTTTCTAATATAAAATCCTTTTTCTCTTCTTAGGAGTCAGGATCAATGCCAGTTCATGATATCTTTGGACAGAGCGTGCCATTCATTAGCTTATCGACATTTCCGTTTGTTAGCTTCCGGAACTCCATTGTTGAGTCAGTTACACCTCTGCTTAATTAGCGGGAAAAGACTTTTAAATAAAAACACTCAATTTTTCCCATAAATGGTAAGGTATCAGCCAGAAACAGCCAAGGCTTTAGAAAGAGTCACAACTCTATTTAGGCTGGTACATTAAATAAGCTCTTTTTGCAAAGTGCTTATCTTATTCTGCGGGGAGAAAAATGTTCTAGAGAGAGCATGTTGGGGAAATTAGATGTTTTTTTCCTGGTTTTCACAGAGTTTCTTATTGAGATTACAGTGTGGTAAATTTCTCAAGCACCATATTCATTTGTGAGTATAATACATATGTATATTAGTATGTGTGAGTGTGTCTGGTACACACACATTTACATCCCTCTGGGCCTCCTTTCTCTTCTGTTGGAACTGATCTCCAATCTAAGAAAAGTTCCTATCAACAACATCTGACTTGGATTATGAGGGATCGTATAAACAACACCACCAACAATCCCCACAAACTCTTATAAATGGTTTAGACCAATCCTTCCTTTTTACAGATGAGTAAACTAAGGCCCAGAGAGATTTGGTCACCTTGAACTAGAATATATTTTTCTGCTTTCCTTAGAGTAGGTGGTTGCACCTTTAGAGATGGTTATCTTTGATTATAATTAAGTACTTGATTAAATATGATTTCAGGGTCTCTCTTTAGTGAGCTATAATGAAGCAAGTTTTAGCTTTTAATAGCCAAGTATTATATTATCAATATCATGGTGTTAAATGAAAGCAGAGTTATGCTTTAAAATTGGTTCTTTTCCACGATGCTAAAATCAAAGCAGAGTATAAGTTGTGTTTCAAAATTGGTTATTTTCCTCTCAACAAAGATTGTCAATGCAGACGATTGTCAACAGAGCTCAAACTATCTATGAATGGTTTCTAAATTCCAGAGAGCTCTAATACTGTTCAAACTGCTGGTAATATTGCCACATACAGATCCTATGTTGGTTTAAAGCACATGCCCCCACAACATTACCCTTGTTTATATGCCTTTCAGCAGCCCTTAGTTCCAGGAAATACTTTGTCATCATGCACTTGACAATTTTTGGTTGCCATCAACCACGTCACAAACTTAACACTCAGCTTTCCCAGTCACTATTTCCAAGGACCCAACTCACCTTTTTCTGTTTGGGTTTCCATGCTGACATTTAGAAAAACAACAGTCACTCGACTCATAAAGCCCTTTCTCTATGTTCTGTACTAATTTTAATATTGACTTTCTTCTAAAAGCTCCAAAATATTTTAAGGTTTTTTTTTTTCCTTTTTTTGCAAGATTGAGCTTCCAAGCTTGTATTTTTTAAGTGCTTCCAAATTTTTTCTTAACATATGTTGCACGAAGTCTGTCCTATTAACAGAACTCATTCCTCTTCCAAATAGTATAAAAATCCAAAGATTTAGCCTTTCAGAGAGCATTTCTAGGTTGTACAATTAATTTGAGCTTTGTGTTTAGCTCAAATCATTTTGTTTAGATTAGGTTCTCCCATGTCTCTTATCTATAATTATCAAAGATTTTGAATTCAAATCCATTTCTGGAACACCCAATTTAGTGTGTATCTGGGTGGTGACACATTTCTTTGTACTTATGAGGACAGTAAAAGATTTTTTTAAAATGAACACAGCAGTATAACATTTGATTTTAACATTTTTGAGCAGCTCTCCTTTGCTTCCCCCTCCCACTCAGGAAACTCTATTTAAAATTATAGGATTAGATAAATGTGTATAACAAATTCAGAATTTTCAAGAGGCATTATTGTGTGTCATAAGCACTTTGATGCTGGAATCACATTGCCTGGGATTGGATCTTAGTTCTATCATTTTCTACTTGTGCAACCTTGAGAAAGTTACTTTTCTCTCTGTATCTCAGTTTCTAAATAGGAATAACAAAAGGTAAATGCAGATTGAATAGTAAATATATGCAAATCACTTACAACAGTGGATGGTATTTAGAATCATACATATTAGCTATTTCTAAACTGCATTAAACAGAGTAAAATATATAGATTAGTTACCAGGAATACCATACAGTCTGGAAGATACACATGAGTTCCTTATTTTTTACTTATTGTTTTGAATTTTTACTTTATTTTATTATTTATTGCCTTGAAGAATTTTACTTCTTCCCTTGAATTTCAACTTGCATCGTAAAGAAATAATCCTATAGTAGGAGGTATTTAAAGATTCTTCTGTGACTATTATTTGTGAGTATATACAGTTTTGATATCTATTTTATGATGGTTTTAGTATTCGGATGATATCATTCCCAAATGATTTTGACTGATCTGAGCCATCACGACTCTGGAATTCTACCAGACAAACATACCAGAGAATGCTAGGGAACAACATGAGAGAGGGCACAAGTGTTGCTCCTACTCGCCAGGAAGGCAGTTCTTTAACTCTAACCGGATCTCTCACAAACTTGTGGCAAGGCTAGAAGCTGAAACGTAAATCCAGAGTTTAATTCATGATGAAGAATTCTTGATTTACTTTGTTTTGATTAGGTAAAGAAGTTCAGTTCTACTGGCAATGACCCAGCCATCACAATGAAAGTTTCTGCTCACCAGTCCACTTGATAGTTGTTGAAACATTTAAGCTACTGACAGGATGTTCACTACCTGTTCATTAAAGGAATGGTCAGAAAACATGATTTAAAAATCCTCTGGGGAATGAAGATTACATAGTTGTAATTTAAATGGAGATAAACTATAGTGCAATTTACTACATAGGTATATATGCCCTGAGGATATAAAGAAAATAGTGTTGTTCCTAAAATGTTCAGAGCCTAATTCAGTTAATACCGAGACTCTCTTGGGCTATATGAGGAGTATCCAAAAAGTTAATGGAAAATGCATCCTTAAAAAACTATGCATGAGGCCGGGCGTGGTGGCTCACGCCTGTAATCCTAGCACTCTGGGAGGCCGAGGCGGGCAGATTGCTCAAGGTCAGGAGTTCGAAACCAGCCTGAGCAAGAGCGAGACCCCATCTCTACTAAAAATAGAAAGAAATTAATTGGCCGACTAAAAATATATAGAAAATGTTAGCCAGGCATGGTGGCACATGCCTGTAGTCCCAGCTACTTGGGAGGCTGAGGCAGAAGGATTGCCTGAGCCCAGGAGTTTGAGGTTGCTGTGAGCTAGGCTGACGCCACGGCACTCACTGTATCCCGGGCAACAGAGTGAGACTCTGTCTCAAAAAACAAACGAACAAACAAA
The DNA here is from genome assembly GCA_963574885.1 of Lepilemur ruficaudatus. Classification (NCBI taxonomy): domain Eukaryota; kingdom Metazoa; phylum Chordata; class Mammalia; order Primates; family Lepilemuridae; genus Lepilemur; species Lepilemur ruficaudatus. The sequence continues at coordinate 5,477 of CAUYRT010034012.1, forward strand.
CAAACTAGGAATGGATTTCAATTTTTTTTTTTGCACCAAAATAAACTCATATTAACTTATTATAACATGTCTGAACAGGATCTACTTTGAGGCACTGTGAAAGATAAGACATTAGTTTGACAAGAGCCCTTATCAGCGCAACATGAATTCTGCTAAAATTAAAGCAAGAAAAAAACAAACATCAAATTTATAGTAAAGCTTGGATGGAAGAATGGTGAAATCACTGATGCTTAATAAAAAGTTTATGGGACAATGACCCAACGAAATTAGCAATTAACAAATGGATAACTTGTTTTAAGAAGGGATGAGATGATGTTGAAAATGAAGCCTACAGTGGCAGACCATCCATATCAATTTGCAAGGAAAAAATGATCTTGTTTGTGCTCTAATTGAAGAGGACTGATGATTAACAACAGAAACAATAGCCAACACCATGAACATCTCAATTGGTCCAACTTACACAATCCTGATTTAAAAATTAATGTTGAGCAAAATTTCCACTCGATGAGTGCTAAAACCATCAACATGCCTAGATAGTATGCAGATAAGAGCAGAGCTTTCCATGGAAATTTAAACAATTGGGATGAAGATCCTAAAGCATTTATTTAAAGAATTGTAACAGGAGATGAAACATGGCTTTATTGGTATGATCCTGAAGACAAAGCACAATCAAAGTAATGGCTACCAACAGGTAGATGTGTCTAGTCAAAGCAAAAGCAAACTGGTCAAGAGCAAAGGTCATGATAACAGTTTTTGGGGATGCTCAAGGCATTTTGCTTATTGACTTTCTGGAGGGCCAAAGAGTAATAACATCTGCTTATTATGAGATAGTTTTGAGAAAGTTAGCCAAGGCTTTAGCAGAAAAATGCCCAGGAAACCTTCACCAGATAGTCCTTTTCCACCATGACAATGCTCTAGCTCATTCTTCTCATCAAACGAGGGCAATTTTGTAAAAATTTTGATGGGAAATCATTGGCGTCCACCTTTGTCTTTGTCCATTTGTGTTGCTATAAAAATAACTGAGGCTGGACAATTTATAAAGAAAAGAGGTTTATCTGGCTCATGGATCTGTGGGCTGTGCAAGAAAGCCTGGCTGGCATCTGGTTGGCTTCTGGTGAGGTCCTCAGGTTCTTCCATTCATGGAAAAGGCAAAAGGGAGCCAGCCTGTGTAGAGAGCACAGGACAAGAGAGGGAGCAGGGGACGTGGAGAAGGTGCCAGACTCCTTTTAACAAGTAGGTCTTGCAGAAACTAATAGAGAGAACTCACTCATCTCTCTCCTCCCCAGAGAGGGGATTAATCTATTCATAAGGGATCCACTCTCATGACCCAAACACTTCCCATTAGGTACCATTTCCAAAACTGGGAATCATGTTTCAGCATAAGAGTTGGAGGGGCCAAACATCAAAATTGCAGCAAACTGACTTCTCTTTGTTTCCTAAAACAAAAAATTTCTTAAAAAATCTGTAAAGAGCACCATTTATCTTCAGTTAATAATGTAAAAAAGATTGCATTGACATGGTTAAATTCCCAGGAACCGCAGTTCTTTAAAGATGGACTAGACGGCTAATATTATCACTTACAGGAATGTCTTGAACTTGATCGAGCTTATGTTGAGAACTAAAGTTTATATCTTTTACTTTTATCTTTTAATTCTATTTTTCCACAAATATTTTGAGAACCCATTATGTATTACTCCAGATTCCTTATGTTCTGTGCCAAACGTAAGTTAGCAATGAATTGTTTGTTATCTTATGTTGTTCTCTAATACTGCCATTTAGCTAAATCTCACCTCTCTGAGAAGATTTCAGAACTTGCATTACTTTTTTTCCTTCAGCGTTTGCACTGTATTGGCTGTTGATTAAACTACACTAAAGCTTCACAACAAGGATCCTAGCCCTAACCTCAGACTCTCAAGATACTGTTGACAGTGTCTTGAGATATGCTGTTGACAGTACCATTCCTCAGTTAATCTGCATGGGTGGTGTGAGCAGAGGACCTTCCAAAGGCAAATATTCTGTGTATGTTCAATTGCAACCCATGCCTTCAGAAGGGATGTTCACAACTAGAGTCAGAGGGTAGGCTGTCTGATCTGGGAGGCTCAGAGGAGCATAGAGCAGTGGGAGTTAAGCTATTGTGACTCCTTTCTTAAATGTAGGCTCAGTACAAATGCACACAACTCACAGTCTGCCCCCCTCAGCTCCTTTCAAATTTATTGTTAGGCTTGGTCCTACAAATATAGAAATGAATGATACCTGACCCTACCTTTAAGGACCTTACAGCCTGTAAAAATGATACCCTGAGACAACAAGGTCAGAAAGAAACAAAACAATGCTTGCAATTTGAACAATAATTTCTCCAAAATGAAAAAAAAGTAAAAAATTAAAATGATAATTAAATATTCTTAAATAATGGTTTTGCCTATAAAATGACCAAGTCAGATTATAACAATATCCACTCTCTGATATAAAAGCTAGAACTCTACATATATGTTACTTCCTAAAAAAGAGTAAATGCTAGCTACCCTTTATAGGTTTGATATTTTGAAATAGGAAGGTGAAAGTAATTACATAGATTTACACAGATTTTAAAGTAAGAAATTTCCAGACAATTAAGTGATTCTGCTTATTACAGGCTTTCATTTCATAATCCCAGTTGTTATTAATAATCCACAGAAAATCTGATTTAAAAATTAAGACATCTTTTAATTAGAATAGATAATTAAGCATGACTGCATCTGATCCAAAGAACTCTGGATTATAACATTATTCCATATTTTACCCTAAGCTCAGAAATGTGTCTATATATATATATATACTACAGTAATTTTGCTGTTATCTTTGGACTGTCAATAGCATATAACCCAAATTTGTCAACATTTATGATTTCAAGAACTAAAAGATAAAGAAAAAAGTTCTTAGAAGCATATAAGCAGGCCATATAGAAATGAATGAAGATCAAGTGGCATCAAACTTCTGCATAAGAATACATTCCCAAGACAATGCAGAATATCTAAAGGGATTTGAAGGAAAAAAACAACTAAAAGATTTTATAGTCGGACAAGTTGTGTTTCAGGCATGAGGGTAAAAGGAAGACATTCTTATATATGTATTGTCTCAGAAAATAGAATGTCCTGGAGTTATACTCTGGATAACTCAAGGATGATTCAAAATTAGGAATTCAAAAAAACCATAAATAGTGATATGAAAGAACTTGCATAGTTTTTTCCCATTTAGTCTGGATCCTTTTCATTAATTCAGTTGAAAATGTGGTCAGAGGAATTCTATAACTTTGAAAAAATCTTAATCTGCAATGCTTCCCTAATCTGCTCTTTCTTCTTTTTTATTTTACTTTTCCAACTAGCTGAACATGAATGTTTATGTCCAAATCTATACTTCTCAATTTATGTAGAACCCCTCTCTGTGTTTATTGACAATCTAAAATAATATCAGTTGTTCTCTGGTTTCATCACTTGTTAAAATATGATAAACAACTTCTGTTTAATGATCACATTTGTTTATCTCTGATCCTTCTTAAAATCTCACTAAAGTGAAAATAAAGGAATAAAATAAAGTATAAATCACAAGAGGAAAAATAATGAGAGGAAATCATAGACAAGAAGTCAAAACATTTGTGGAAGGAGGGAAAGCAGATTGGATGAATCCTGGGAAGAAGGCTCAGGAATACACCAGGTACCTGAAAAGGTGGGGGTGGTGGCTGGAATTGAAAATGGAAAGATTATTCAAAAGTCTAAAAGTCTGAAAAAGGAGCTGCTAGCCTCCAGCATCCTCTCATCTCACACCATTCAAAGCCTAGCAGCTACCCAAACAGCATGAGCATGCCCTCAGCCTGTGCCTTCTAGGAAACTATCCTATCACCCTCCAAAGCAGATTTCAAGCTTCTTGTTGGATTCCGTTCTATCTCTGGAAAGAGCCAGAGATTCATTTTTCAGATAATTTAAACCATAGAAAATGCACACTTGTGGAAACAACACACATCAGAGAAGGGGAAGTGAGCCCTTGCTGAAAACGGGGAACGTGTGAAATTCTCACAAAATATTGAAACATCTCAGCTCTATTCCCTGCTCTGCTCCTAGAAAAGATCATCAGATAGGAAATTTTAGTGTGTATTAGGCAGAATAGTAACCCCTTAAAGATGTCCACATCCTAATCCCCCAAACCCGTGAATACGTTATATCACAAAGGGAAATTAAGGTTGCAGATGGAATTAAGATTGCTAATCAGATGGTTTTAAAATAAAATTATCATGGATTATCTGAGTGGCTCGATGTAGTCATAGGGTCTTTTAAGTTTGTAAGAAGGAGGCAGAGAAGTCAATGTCAGAATAATGAAATGTGAGAAAGACTCAAACATCCATTGCTGGCTTTGAAAATGGAAGGGGGACCATGAGTGAAGAAATGAGGTCAGCCTCTGGAAACTGGAAAAGCAACAAAATGGATACCCTGTAGACCCTTGAAAAAAATGCATCCATGCCCACACTTTAATTTCAGCCCAATGAGACCCACTGTTGGACTCCTGAACTACAGAGCTGTAAGATATATTCGTGTTAGTTTAAACCACTAAATTTCTGGTAATTCGTTATAGAAAACTAGTACAAAGAGACTGGCCAAAATAAAAGGCCAATGAAGCTGGGCATAGTGGCTCATGCCTGTAATCCCAGCAACTTGGGAGACTGAGGCAAGGGGATTGCTTGAGACCAGGAGTTGGAGGCCAGTGTGGGCAAAACACAAGACCCTGTCTCTGATAAATTGAAAGAAAAAAAAACACCAGTGAATACTGAGATTGAACAGCTAGGTGCCTCTCACCCTACAGTAGTCTAGTAAAGCTTCAAGTCAACAAACCTCCCCCTCACTTCAACCCCCTCCCCAACCCTCCCTCTCTCCTTCACATGCACAAGTGCTCACACACACACACACACACACACAAACACACACACACGCATAGAGCCTTTAATTAGTATATAGAGCTTCTGTCTTGAATGTGAATGTACTGCCAAATATCCCAGGAATGTGAGTGAAACCTCCAAAATAAAAAAATTTTGAGAAGATTTTTTTTAAAAAGGACAAGACTGGATGCAGAAGAAACAGAAATGGGGGGGGTCACATAAAATCGTATTAAAAGAATCTATAATTAATATAATCAGAAGTCTAAGAGAGATTGTATCTATAAATCAGGTACAGTGTGTTACTAAAGAAAAAGAAGAATTAGAGAGGAAAAAGGAGAAAAATGTAATTTAATAGAAATTTTAAAAAATGTTAGCAAAAATTTTTTAAATTAATAGAATGTTTGGAATATAAAGTTAGGAAAATCATCCAGAAAAAATAATATAAAAGGCAAAATGAGGCCGGGCGCGGTGGCTCACGCCTGTAATCCTAGCACTCTGAAAGGCCAAGGCGGGTGGATCGTTTGAGCCCAGGAGTTCGAAACCAGCCCGAGAAAGAGCGAGACCCCGTCTCTACTAAAAATAGAAAGAAATTAGCTGGACAACTAAAAATATATCTAGAAAAAATTAGCTGGGCATGGTGGCGCATGCCTGTAGTCCCAGCTACTCGGGAGGCTGAGGCAGGAGGATGGCTTGAGCCCAGGAGTTTGAGGTTGCTGTGA
>CAUYRT010034013.1:0-23996 GCA_963574885.1 Lepilemur ruficaudatus
TGGGCTAGAGTGCCATGGCGTCAGCCTAGCTCACAGCAACTTCAAACTCCTGGGCCCAAGTGATCCTCCTTCCTCAGCCTCCTGCGTAGCTGGGACTACAGGCATGTGCCACCATGCCCGGCTAATTTTTTCTACTTTTAGTAGAGACAGGGTCTCACTCTTGCTCAGGCTTGTCTTGAACTCAAGCTATCCTCCCGCCTTGGCCTCCCAGAGTGCTAGGATTACAGGTGTGAGCCACTGAGCCCAGCTGAATTATTAAAATTGAATCTGGACAATGCAACAAAAACCTCTCATGTAGGAAGAAAACACCAATTAACTTAAATAATTGGGACTTACTGATCATCATGCAGTGCCAGATACATTATCAATGTTCAGATGAATTGGCTAAAACACTCTATATTCAGCAATATTACTTGAAAATTAATGATTTATATTATCTGGTTATAGGGTGAATATGCAAAGCCAGATAGATTGTTGTACATTTGGAAGGGATTTTCATGCTTCTTATTTTATAGTTGGGGAAATTGAGTCCTGAGAGGTTAAAGTTTTCTTTAAAGTCACAAAGTGAAGGTCAGTCTTCTCATGCTTCACCTGACTAACAACTGGCCTTAAGACTTAGCAGGTGCCTCTGGTAGGACACATTCTTCACATCCTTCTTCAAAGCTCTTTTGATTTGTCCAAATTTCGGAGGCTGTTATAATTGTTTGTTATGTGAACTTGGCTGACTGTGAGCTTGACTATGGCCTGCTTCTTGATGTATTTATTACCAGTGCCTGGCACAAATCTAGGCACTCAATGGAGGGTCTATAACTATTTGTTGAATGAATTAAGCATGACTTTCTTTGACACTCTAACCAATCCATGTTCTTTTTCTGTCTCATGGTCCATGCTAGAGGTTTTCTAACTATATTTTGAACAACGGGGCAGTTTCCTCTCCAGTAAGATCTTGCAGAAAACCCCAATACATAGGCAGAAAATAGAAGAGCTAGCTTGGTTGGAGCAGAATTCAGGAAGCCAGAAGCCCCACTGTTTGGTCCCCCTCTGGGAGGCGTGGGAGGGGGCATGTCAGAGATGTGCCAAAGCTCGGAAGATCACAGCTGAAAATCCCCCATTTTAGACGTTTAGAGAGAACCACAATTAATATACTAAATAGGAATCACTATTGCATATTCATCGGTCTGTGTCCTGTTGGAGACAAGTAATCATCAGTTAGCTAATGTAAGACCCTACATCTTGTTCATTCAATTCTCTCAACAATCACATAATAAGTGCCAGGCTCTGTTTTAACAAAACAGTAAGCAAGACAGACCAAGATATTTTCCTTCTTGAAGCTTCCATTCTGGTAAGGAAAGCAGACAATAAAAAAAATTATATTGTATGTTTGATGGCAACAAGTGCTATGGAGAAAAATGGTGAAAGAGGTGTGTGTGTGTGTGTGTGTGTGTGTGTGTGTGTGTGGTGGGGGTGTTGCAGCTTTTAAATGGGGTCGTAGTGGAAGGTCTCAATGAGAAAGTACATTTGCATATAGCCCCGAAGGAGATGAGGGAATGAGCCATAGGCTCTCTGGGAACAACAAAGTAAAAGAGAGTTTCTCTCTTCAACCTCCTTTACATGAGATTCCTTAGATTATGGGGAGAGACTGAAGAATTTTGATCAAGGAAATGATTAGGTTGGATTTCCTTAGTTCAGATCTCATACACAGACAATAGATAGGAAAGCACTTTCATTATGAATAATCTAAAAATAGCTTACCTGTTGTCATGGGATGCAATTTTGTTTGGCCAATTATGTTGACTCCCATATACGCTGATTTGAGATGTAAATGAATCGCCTTCCTATCTCTCTCCTTATGTATGTGCAGAAGGGAAGAGTTAAGAACCTCTTTTTCTAAAAGGTCTTTAAAAATAGGCTAGAGTCTCATCTGGGGTAGTTTAGGAGAGGCCTTGCCTGTAGGCAGATAAATCTCTCAAGTCTCATTACTGCCCAAAGAGTCTTTGCAATAGACCGAGCCTCTCTAGGTGATCTCAAATTCTGTCTATTAACCAGGAGAAAGTTCTTCAGCACTGTCAGATTTTCAGTTTTCTCCACATCAGATGCAGAGAAAATACTGGGGCATCACAGGCCTGAGAGGGTGCAAGAGCACTGTTCTCCATCATTTAGACCATAAGCAGCATCATTAGGGCGATGCTAGAGGAAACGAGTCCTGAGAGGTTGCTCTGTGATTCCTATGACCACATTTGCTACAGACTCTATTTTCTAAAATGCCTCGCTAGTTTCTTTCAAGGGAGGTTGTTATCTGCTTCTCTAAACAACTTGCTTTGTAGCCAAGTCACTTGTGGAGAGGACGAGTTATGAGGTTTCTGAACCAGACTGGTGATGGGAGTAACAGAATGGAGACCAAGGGCCTTTAAGTGCTGTTTGCACATTAGGTTTTGTTTGGAGCCCAATCCCGGCCCCATGGAGTATAGTATTTATGTTTTATTTAATGAGTGCCTGACACTGAAAAATGACTGCTATATAGCTTTTTAGTGGGAGGCTAGGGAGGGCGAGTCAGAACCGTAGTACAGAGGGGAGCTTGAAGTGGAGGAGATGTACCCTGCCCCCTCATTACCAAGTTTACATTCCCCCATTGTTTTTATTTGTTTAAATGCCATGTCCCATGGCTCCTCTAAGGACCAGCCCTTGATAGGTACATGGCAACTGCTTGGTTACTATTGTGGGGTTATTGGTAGTCGTCTTGGTAGGGGGGCATAAAAAATGACGCATGATAAAAATGACCCTAGATGCATCATAAAAAATGACCTTATGCCTATACACGTGTACCACACTTCATGCAAGTGGTGAATTCTTTTCATTCACTAAGATATCCCAGATAATATTTTTATTAAAGAAATCCAATTATTTGTAGAGTTTCTTTTTAATTAAGATCTTTTATAAAATTGGACTTTCATCGTGGAGACTGCATGAAAACAAAAAACAATGGTAGGATACCTTGACAGATGTCACTGGAGTTAAGCTTAGGAATGTTCAAGAAACCTAGATTTAGGTACTAGAGCGATCAAGGGTTGAAGCTTGAGTTAACCATTTGCAAGCTCTCCGACTGTGGATCAGTCTCTTGACTTCTGAGTCTTCAATTGATTCATGTGCAGAAATGGAAGTAATGATTCTTCCCACACTGGACTGATGTGATGTAAAGTCTCTGGCCCATGATAGAAACTCAACAAATGTTATTTCATCCCATTCTTTTTCCCATCTTGAAGCATTAGCACATCAATTTAGGCTGACCTGAAAGTGTCATCTTGGTTTATCGGAGTCATTGGCCACTTATGGTAAAGAAACCATCCCTCACACCATTTTAGTGTTTTCTTTGGACTTTGACGACTCATCCTCACGTCTGAAGGCACCTGTGATGATTTCTGCCTCTGTCCCCTGCAGTGGCCTCAAGGACTTCCCCTACGTGTGCCCTCCTCATCTCTCAGTGCCTTAGAAGTGATGCCACTTTGTAGCTCATCACAGTTACTAACATGTCAACTCATTGAATTGGATTCTGGGTTTCCCCTGAGTGCTCAAATCCAACATTTTATGCTGAATCAGTTTCCTCATATTTTGGAAAAAGCTTCAGGTGACCAATAGATTTTATAGAAGTTGGAAAATAGAAGGAAAGAAAACCTTTTCCAAGGTTTATGTGTTCACTGTATTTATTTTCCCATAGGCCAAATAAAAATGCCATTATTTCTATGGCATTGGAGTTGACTACCTCTAAGGAACTTCAAGAAATGGCAGACACTGGTAATAAAACACAAGAAATTGGCTCAGATATTACAAAACAACATGGTATTTGTCATTCTGACACCCTTTGAGGCTGGGTGGAATGATGCTGCTTAGTCCTTCCTTGTAGAGGAGATGTACCCATCTACTGCTATATCCCTGGAAGGTTTCCTTATGTAAAGGATGAGTTGCCTGTGGAAAGATAGTTATGCACTTAAGATATGGAAGGTTCTGTGTGTTCTCAAAGTATTCTTGCTCTCTTGTGGAAAATCTAAGGGAAGGCAGTGGGTTTCAGCATTTGCCAATCATGGTATTCATGATCTCCCTAGGAACCACCTTGGCTATTAGCATGAAGTTTGTGGCTCTCTATGAAACATAGCTGCATGCTAAACATCTGAGAACACACTGTGTTTGTGTTTCTTTACCAGGGCGAATGGGAGCAGAGTGCTTTCTTTATTTTTCAGGAGCTACAGTGATCTGGCAGGTGGAGTCTCCACTGCATTTGCTTTCATGCTTCCTAGTGTGGTTTCTTCATTGGTCAGTGTAACTAGCTTGCTGTATTTCTCAGTATTTGAGAGCTGCAGAGAAGGAGCAATTCGTCCTGCTCCAATAATCCTGTAACTCCATTCTGTGAGCAGTGACTGACTGCTGAACTTGAACTTGTATCCGCAAATTAGCATCATCCTTCCAAAAAGTTACCTGGCTGGGAAAGTTGAACACTGACTTCAGTGACACCATTAACACTGCTGTATGATTGCTCAAACCATTTTGGGGACTTCCCTTTGGAAACTGCCTTCAGAGGCAAAACACTAGCCACAAAGAAAATAGCTTGCTGATATCAGAGTCTTCAAAATCTAGGAACAGCAGCATTGCTCTCTCTGAAAATCAACACTGTTTAAATATGTACGCTGTAATTGGCTTTAAAAAATCAGCCTCATTACTTTATGGTCACAGTCAGGAAGGATGGAAAAGAATAATTATAATAACATCCGAAGCACAGCTACAGAGGACAGCTTGTGCCAGGAAGGACAAATCTGAGCCTCGGCTTTTCCTTGATCATCAACAACGTGTCCTTTTCTAGTCATTATGTCACTCCTTGGTACTTGTTTCTTATCCTCCTTGATGTTTTTTTTCCCTAAATTTCTCTCTCAAGGCTTTCTTTCATGATCCCTAAACTGGCAGTCTCATTTGTTTAAGGGAAGCCTTTAGAGTTCCAGTTCCAGGCAAATTCTTTGGTGTTTCAAAAATCTCTCTTTTTTGTTCTTGCCTTGTAGCCAAGACCATCTTTTCTGCTTGCTCCCTAAGCCATGTTTAATACTCCTACGGATGGAAAATGCCAACCACGTTTGACTTCCCAGGATACTCACCTGGTTTGTCCCAACTGTTCTGCAGGGTCGTATTTGAAATCTGAACTCATAGTAAGAAAGGACGTGCATAACAGGGCTCAGATTTCTTTTGGTAGCCGTGTACACATCACGTGTGTGTATCCTCTTTTCTGGGTTCTTGTCTTTATACTATACGTCCCACCAGTCAAGTTCCTACTAATTACTAAGGCTATATAAAAGTCTCCTCTTCAGAGGGAAAATATTTTTATAGAGCAGCATTGAGGAGTTTGGTAGCATGCAGAATTTGGACGAAAAAGGAAACTCAAAAGTCGGGAAGACTGATAAGTGACCCAGTCAACCCGAGTCCCTGGGCACCACACTTTACTTTTTGCTTCAATAAAGTCTGCTTCAAAGCAATCTCAATCCTTCATCAAAGAGATTTCCAGAGCACTCCCAATGGGTTAACATAAATCTTACTGTTCTCACTCTTTTTTTTTTTTTTCCTTCCAAGTTGCCTTTCAAAAAAAGAAAATCAGTCCTTGTGTCTCTATTTCTTTAAATCTTTTATCCTCAGGCTGCTACCACTGGCTATATGGATTACATATCAGCAGTTAAGAATATTCCACAAAGTCCCGGCTTGTTCTCACCCTGCAGTGCTTACAGTCGCCGATGGCGATGAAAGGAATTTGAAAGGCACAGCCAGGCAGTCCTGCACCGGCTCAGCACATTGCCTCTCTGCGGCTTATCGCGCCGCGGATGTTCTTTTGACCAGCCATCAATCATGTTTGAAAGTTTCCCGTGATTCCTGAGATATGAACCCCTTTGATAGAAGTTAACAATACAGCACATGCAGCACGGGCTAAGGAAAATACTTTTGAATTCGAGTTAAAGAAATGCTTTGTTCCAGCTCCGATTTTTCTACTTTCTTAGGGTCTCGTTTCTTTTGGGCAGCTTCAGGGGCCCCCTGTCAGGTAACCCAAGTTCGAGCACCCACCGGTGCGTAAGTGGCTACAGTAACCGGAGAAGAAAGGGGCCTGGAGGGAGATTGAGTGGAATAAAGAGGAACACGGAAGAGATGGAGCAGAGAGAGGAGAGGGGATAAGAAAACGAGGTGAGCATATCACATTGAAGACAGAAGCGGCCTGGAAGGAGCCAAGTCCTAAAGGAGCCATGGGTGCCGGTAAAGCTCACAGTGTCGAATGAGAGGGGCATCTGGAAACACGAAATCCCCTATTACCGGAGATCTGTGTGTTTTACAATTGACAAATGGTAAAGGAGGCATTTTGGAAAATGTTCTTGGGAGCCGGAAATTCACTCATTACTTGGACCCCACCATGTGTGATTTTCCTTTTTAAACTTAGACTTCGCTTTAAAAATTTTGCATTTTTATGCCTGGCTCAGGGTACCAGGGCAGATAATTTTGCTCTGCTGCTGGGAGTTGAGCTTTGAGTTCTGGGGGCTAATATTTAAACATTGATGAAGCCCGAGGAACCCCCATAGCAATCAGGTAGACTTCATTTTCCGTTGCTTCTAGCTGAAGAGAAGAGGGGAGCTGCTGGCAAAATTATGGGGCCCTGGACCCCCATATCATCGTGCATTATTTTGAGTGCACAGGGTATTGATTGCTCAGTGCCATGGGAAAGCTGTTCATCAACTGAACAACATAACAAACAAGTGCCACCCACATCCCTGTGTTGAGGGCTGAAGATTGGAATTAAAATGTCACCCTTTCTTTTGTCTTCTGCTTCCTTGGAGTGTTGATTTGCTCCTTCTTTCATGGGGTTAGAATAATTCCATTAAAAACCTTTTGCTTACTCAAGTAAAATACCTACCAAGTGAGTGGCATTTGGCAAACTCATTCCCTTTTCTTGATTATTCTGGCCTATTGATCTGTGTCTCTGGAGAAATTCTGGAAACTTCCATGAAGTCTTTTGGAGTTTAAAATATTATCTCCCCAGTGATTAACTCAAATCAGAGACTAATACGATGAATTCCTTCCTTCATTGGCAGTCCCAGTTCTTCCTTCATGCCCATCAATCCTCCAGCTCTCAGAGAACCTAGAAATAAAGAGGTATATTCATCACTAGTGGGTAGAAAGGCAATGGAACAATTCAGATTGGCCAGCCAGAAATAAATGCCTTCACGGAAAAAGTAGAAGGCACACACACAGTTGGTTGTAGGAAATTGGAAAGAAAGAATTTTACATGGAAATTGTGGAAAGATAAACCTCATTCTGTTAGAAATCACAAAATTATATTTATCCTATCTCTGGTAAATTCTGCGAGGCTTGGATCCAAATAATCTGCCAGTGGGAATGAGGAAAAAAAATGGAAGTGTCTTTTTTTTGTATTTTACTTTGGAAACATTGCAATTGGCTTTTGAATTCCTGGAGCATATGAAGAAAGAATGCCAGCAAGATTTTCCAGAGAGTCTACTTTCTCCAGGAGAGAAGATAGCAGAAGAATGAATGATGGGCTACTTCTAATTTATAATGATGGTTTCATCTCTCTCAGATATTGCTTTAGTTCTTGGATGATCACTTCTTCTCTCATGAATCCTGATTGCTTTTTAAAGATGAAAAAGCTCACAGAGGCTATATGGTCCATTTCTAGCCATTACAAGTTTGCAACACACACCACTTTTGATACTGGTTTAAAATTGCTTGGCTAATGAAAGTTCTAGTTTGTTTTAAATTTGCTTTTAATTTTTTTCTTTGCTCTATGGCTCAAATGATACACAGAGCTGGTTAGTTCATATCTCTTTTTTAGTTTTGTTTCAACATAACTAGTGGCTTGCTTTAATAGAAGAAATCAAATAGCCAATGTGAGAAATGCTACTAATGTATATGTCTTACATAACAAGAAACAAATGGTGCTTAGATGTTTTATAACAATGAAATGAATCATCCCTTTGTGCTTGCTTTTGGATTAGGCACTTAAAAAAAACTATACTGTAGTTTTTAAGTATTTTGAAGCTCTGACCACTTTCATTCATACTTATATAAAAAACTTGGAATGCTTTCCAATAGGAATGGTGATGTTTTATGCTTCTAATTTTAGAAAGACAATTTGGTCTTAAGCAAAAAGCAAGGATAAAATCCATGTATTAATCATCTCCACTGCCTTTGACCCACATTTAAGATAATTGCCCTTCTCTCTGCACTAGTATCTTTTTAAACCCATGCTTCTTTCTTTTAGATAGGCAAAGTTGAAAATAGGGATAAAAGACAGAATATATAAGAGCAGGATATAGGCACAAGGTACATGACTCTTTGGGGGCACAGATCACGTCTTTTGTTCCCCAACATTTGTTCCATCCTCAGACTGTTTTGCTTTGCCAAATACTTAGAATATAGCTTGATAATCATTTGCATTTATTAATGGGATGAGTGAGAAGATGTGGTTTGTGGGCAGGTCTAGACCAACGGTTCCCAAAGTGTGGTTCTATGGAACACTAGTCTATGTGTGTATATATATGTTGCACAAAAATATTCTGAGTAGGAGAAAATAGATTGAGAAATATTACAGATTATATTTGCTTTAGGAGAGGTCAAAATGCCCATTAGTATATTAAAGACTCTGAAAAAGTCCTGTAGGACATTAACCTGAACAACTTGATTAACCCAGGTGTCCTCAAATCTATTTGACCATGGAACTATTTTTTCTCCCTTTTAAAAACATTCTTCCTCTTAATGTCCCACAGAACCAGTGCTCTAATTAATTCCCTGGATTAAGATGGATTTGATTAAGAGAGAAAATCTTGTCTTCCTTGAGCATTAAATTCAAGATGTATTTATTAAACATGTACAATGTCTTCAGGTATCGCAGGAAGTCCCACTAACAAGAAAAAGATAAGAAAAAGGAGACAGTGAGAAGTAAAACTCTTCATTTCCTACTAGGTCAGAAAAAAAGAACAGTTGAAATAAAAACCTTGATGAAATATTTCTTAGGGAGGAACCAGATACTACTTAAAGATATAAGTATCTATATGGGAAGCAATGGTTAGGTCTGCCTGAAGTGTTTGCTATTGTAAAGTAACAGGCTTAATATAATCTTACAGAGAGAAACTAGACACGCTCCTGAAATGAATAACAATTTAGTATGGGCAAGCCATATGGATTGATGATTTTCTGTGTCTTTGATTTTTTTTATGTTTTTCTTAAGAGTGGGCTGAAGAAAAAACAAGCTGCTAAATATTTTCTGTTTTTAAGGCTTGTGAAAGACTTTACCATGAAGAGGCTGACGTACAGTCTTGCAGGCAAGCTTCCTGTGACTCGTTTTGTTCCGAGTATCATTAGAGCCTTTGTTTGAGACAAACAGGCTCTATCATTTCTTCCCCATCCAAAGCTGTGGGAGGAAGACGGCACTGACGTGAGTGAAGCTTCCACATGGCAGTCACCTTTCCTTTATTTCTGCTCTCCCGTCTTTTTGGGTAATGAATCGGGGTGTCGTTAGCTGCCTGCCTTGTGTTCATCACTGTCAGTCCTGGCAGGGTTAACAGATAACGGCAGAGATTCAAGGCCACCCAGGGAATGAAGGCTGACAGGACCTCATTTATCACTCCCCTTTTAGGGGGTCTCTGTGGTAGAGCCAGCATCAACGCTGTAATCGAAGCTCACCAGGTCGCACAGGGGCCAGGCAGGACTGCTCTGCCAAAAAGCAACTGGAGCTGTCAAATCTGCTTTGTAAATGAAGTGTTTTCCTAGAGACAGTGTGTTTATAATTGTCATCCTGTACACAGTCCCTCAGTATCCAAGATCTGCTATCCATGTGGTCCCTCTCATTTCTCTCAGACAAATGAAACTTACGTCACGTAGAGAAAAAGTATGCCAGAAAAGAGATTTCTTTGACCTTGGGCATACCTACACAGACTCTACATCGGAGGTTTATCTTTTTACCCGAAAGGATTGGGGTTTCATCTACTTGAGCAGCTCCATTAGCAAGGTGAGGTAGGAAGGGCCTGCCTCTTCTCTTGTCCCTTTCCCTGGGTGAGTCCATTCCCATGGCTGACCTCCCTCCACGACGTCAGCGACTTCCAGGACTACCTCAGCAGCCGGCTCAGTTCTCCAGTCTGCACTTCAGAACACTATGTCCAGATCTTTACTTGGCTATTCCGCAGGCATCTCAAGTTCATCATATCCCAGACAGGATCTATCATCTTTATTCCAAACCTGCTTCTCATCTGTATTCTCAATCTCAAGAAATGCACCACCTTCTAGCAAGAAAAGGAGATGCATTCTAGACGTTTTGATAGTCTTTACCCTCCTCTAAAATCCAATCAAAACCAAAATTCTGTTGAAAGCAACTCCTAAATTTCTCCAATAATCACCCATCTCCTCTATCCCTTTGTTTCACATGAATTTCTTCAATGGCCTCCTTAATACTCTCCCTACTTCTCCACCTCCATACTGCACAGAGTTTTCCAAAATAAAGAGCTGATCAAGGCACTTTACTATTCAACATTCATCAGTGACTCCTCATTGCCTATTGGGTAAGCTCCAAACACCTTCTTGTGGCATTCAGGATCTTCATAATATCTATCTGGCCATTTTCATCTCCTGGACTTTCATCACCTTGAACTTTACAATCTAGCAGTACTGAATTACCTGCATGCATGTCCTAGAATATGCCAGTGCCTTTAACATCTTTATCTTTTTACATGCTGTTTCCTCTTCCAGTACATGCCCACTTAGCAAATCCTATTCATCACTGACGTGTCAGAGCAGGGACTATGTCATCTGTGAAAACTTCTCTAACTCCTTCCCTGTCATTTACTTTTTGTTCTAAGATTATTTTTCATGCCTGCCTTTCCACTATACTACAAATAGCATCTATCAACCGGGCGCGGTGGCTCACGCCTGTAATCCTAGCACTCTGGGAGGCCGAGGCAGGAGGATTGCTCAAGGTCAGGAGTTCAAAACCAGCCGGGGCAAGATCGAGACCCCGTCTCTACTAAAAATAGAAAGAAATTATATGGACAACTAGAAATATATAGAAAAAATTAGCCGGGCATGGTGGCACGTGCTTGTAGTCCCAGCTACTCGGGAAGCTGAGGCAGGAGGATTGCTTGAGCCCAGGAGTTTGAGGTTGCTGTGGGCTAGGCTGATGCCATGGCAGTCTAGCCTGGGCAACAAGGTGAGACTCTGTCTCAAAAAAAAAAAAAAATAGCATCTATCGAATGCCTCCAATTGCTTAGCACTATATTAGTATCTTTGCATATTTCTGTTTAATCCTCAAATCAGTCTACACCGTAGATACTATTAGATCAGTTATACAGATGATGAAACTGATGCTCAGAGTGATTAAATAGTTTCCACAAAGTCACACAACTAGTAAATGGTGGGAATGGGTTTCAATTCCAAATACATGCGACTCCAAGCTACTGTCTTTCTGTTGTTTTAAACCGTATCTGTTTATGTTTTGAGATTAAGCATTGTTTGTTTTTGTCTCAGTTTTCCTAGTGCTGAACTGTGTATGGCACATAGTAGGCGACGTTCAACAATGGGTTACTGAATGAATGAAACTGGTAAAAGAGTCCATCTTTTTGCATCTACAAGGTACATTATACACACACTCTCTATTTTTCACAACAATCCTACATCAGAGGCGTTGATTTTCTCGTTTTTACAGCTGTGAGGCTGAAGCTCAAGCAGCTGACGGCCTGCGCTCGGGTTGCACGTGGGGCAGGATCGGCGCCTCCTCGCTCTCTAGCCCTTGCTCTTCTCAGCTGGCTGTCAATGAACGAATTCTCTAATGACAATGACAGAGCAACATCAAGGCAGCGATACAGAGAGATTAAGAGCATGTGGTTCAAGTCCAAATTTGTTACTGTGCCCTTCAAGGCTTTCTGTCCTTTCATTATATTCTTTCTGTCCAGCTTTTTCTAACACAACTTTGTGACCCCCCCTTCCCCCTTCTCTTTAGTCAGGCTGGCCTCATCACATTTCCCCTTACATATTATACCTGCTGCTCCTGCTCTCTGATTTCGCTCACACTCTTTCCACTGCCTAAAGTGCCCTCCTCCTCCGCTGCTGCTCCCAGCCGAGCCCATACGTCTCTCAAGGACAAGCTCAAGTTCCATCTCCTCTATGAGCTATTCCCCACAGCTCCATCCTGCCTGCCCTGACCAAACATAATGTTGCCTGTACCTTACATTTTGGTCTTGGTTACATAATTTTATTGCATTGCTCTATACTATCTTGCATCCTGTAATTACTTCAGCGTCCAAGTTTTATTCCCAGGAATATTGCAAACTCCTTGACAGGAGGGACTATGCTATATATTACTTTTCTATTTCACACAGTGCATAGTACAATTCTAGGTGGGCACTCAATAAATATTTATAGAATTAAATTGAATATGGCACAGACTACATTTAAGCCTTCACAAAATTCCTTTTCATAAATTATATGGGCCTAGACAAGAGGATTATTGGAGGGAACCACTTGAATATATTTGGTCTGAGCAAGTACACGTGAGATTGCAGGGCTATAATACAGGTTCTTGGACAAAGAGAAATGGCTAAACAGGGATTTGGAGCCAAGGGTGGGAAGAGGAAGACTCCACCAGATCAGGGAGGAATGGAAATAGGAGCTGCTGCGAAAGCAGGGAATGAGAACTTGCAAACCAGAAATACGCCTCCCTGGCAAAGAATTTGCAAAGAAGTGCTGTTCTTAACAGTTATTAACAAAAGTTAAATAATTTGACAATGTGTTCTTATGTAGTTAGGAGATTTGCTGAATAAATATCTTGCTAGGTCAGCAAAACAAGGCTAATGTCAATAATTTCTGCACAGGTAGAATGCAGTGTTTTCGGAGTTATATTTATAGAAAACATTTCTATGTCTTTTTTCTGCTCCCCTCTCCCAATTCTGTCTCCCTCTCCCTCTCTCTCTCTCTCTCTCTCTCTCTCTCTCTCTCTCTCTCTCTCCCTCTCTCCCTCTCTCCCTCCCACCTTTTCTCTCTCTCTCTCCCCCCTCCCTCTTTCTCTCTCTGTCTCACACACACACACACACACACACATACACACACACACAGATAAACACATCAACACACATACACATTCTCTCTCTCAATTGGATAGTCTTCCCTGAATATTTGGGATGATGATATTCCCTCTTAAGTGACTAGATTCTTGAATTATTTTGTGATTTTTTTCTCCCATCTTGAATTTACATGTTTGGGTCTATAAAGGAAGCTCCCTTGTAGAACTTGATCCTAAATTTATCATTCAAACACAAAATGACATTATATCAAACTATCCAAGGCAGTTAGTGTATCTCTGGGGAATATTGTAATATTTTAATTTTTAAATATCTTAAGCATATTTTTTTCCCTCATTCCTGTAATTGGAGCCTCTGCATTACTGCCAGGAACACATTTCTAAACAGTTCTAAGACGATAGAAACCTAATATTCCAGAAGCACAGATTGGGATTAAATGGCAACTCAGGGGACTACCTTGTCCTTTTCCTTGCTTTCCAGTAGGAAATAAATTACAAAAACATTTCCATCCATTTCATTGCTCCTGAAAACCCTTAGAAATCTCTAGGGAAAAACATGCCACCCTCTCACTAGGAAATAGTTTTGGTGTCCCACAAATGCTATCAAATATCAAGAGGAAATGTTTTTCTTTATGCTCTCTTTTCTCTCCCTTCTCCTTTTCCTCATTCCTGGTGCTTGATTGTGAAGCAGTGATTTATTTCCAAGTCAAACCTTTCTATGGCCACTAAGGAAATAGTTTTATGCGATGTGACAGGTGCTGTTGGCTGGCTGGCCATCTCAGACCCACATACCTTCATCTTGCAGCTGAGCATGACCACGTGACACAATTCTGGCCAATGGGTATAAATAGAAGACGCTGGGTGACTCTTTCATAAAAGCTTCTTAAGAGGCTAGATTTTGCTCACCTGTCCTTTTGGCTTTTTGCTCAGTCGCCTTCTTTCTCCCTGGGATGTTGAGGTGGGGTGTAGGGAACCTGCAGCCACCTGAAAACCATAAGATTGGAAGTGCGGAGAAAAAAGCCTACATGCCAAGGATGGTGGACTCCAAAGGACAGAAGAGGCAGGGTGTTGATGGCTTCACTTAGGTACTGTGTCAGGCTATCACTTTCTACTCTTAGTTGTGAGGCAGACAAATCCCATAATTGTTTGATTACTATTTGTTGTGCTTTCTATTAAGAACAGCCAAGCACAATCCTAACTGATTTTAATTATCTTCTACTCATTGTTGGTTGCTGTCATTGAAAATTTCATTTATATAGACCACTAGGAAAAAAACAAGTGGTAAAAAATTATTTTCATCGCCATGTCATTTAGAAACTGTACACAATAGTAGATATTACTATCCCTTCCCTGTTAAAATTGTTTTATTCTCCAGGTAGACCTTATATGGGTATGATTGCATGGTCTAAGGGGATGCCAACAGGAATATTTTTCTCCTCATTCACCTCTACCCATGCCATCACTGTGGCTCACAGCTGGTCCCAATCTTTGCTACAAGTTGTAGAACTCACTAGCACCTGCAATGACACTAAGGTATGCATAACACCTAGATTGATTTCCATATCCTGCCTGTTTATGTCTATTTATTTTCATTTTTTAAAATCTAGATATTTCTTTTGCTAATCTTCTTTATTAGCAACAATTCTACATTTTAAGGGGGACATCCTATTAAAACTGGGCTGGGTGAGTTCCCATAGGTTGTCTGCAAGAAACCCACTTCACTTATAAAGACACATAGACTGAAAATAAAAGGATGGAGAAAGATTCCATGCAAATGGAAACTACAAAAAACAGCAAAACAACAACAAAAACCAGGAGTAGCTATACTTCTATCAGATAAAATAGATTTCAAGACAAAAACTGTAAAATAAGACAAAGAAGGTCATTATATAATGATAAAGGGGTCAATTTAGAAAGAGGATATAACAATTTTAAATATAATATATATGCACCCAATACTGGAGGACCCATAGATATAAAGCAAATATTATCAGAGCTAAAGAGAGAGATAGACCTCAATGCAATAATTGTTGGAGACCTCTGCACTACACTTTCAGCATTGGACAGACTATCCAGACAGAAAATCAACAAAGAAACTTTGGAATGAATCTGTACTCTAGACAAAATGGACCTAATAGATATTTACAGAATGTTTCATCCAACATCTACAGAATACACATTCTTCTCCTCAGCTCATGAATCATTCTTGAGGATAGATCATCTGTTATGCCACAAAACAAGTCTTAAAATATTCAAAAAAATTGAAACCATACCAAGTGTTTTTTTCTGACCACAATGGAACAAAACTAGAAATCAATACCAACAGGAACATTGGAAAATATATACACACATGAAAATTAAATACTATACTCTTGAATGAGCAGTGGGTCAATGAAGAGATTAAGAAGGAAACTAAAAATATTTCTCAAAACAAATGAAAATGAAACCACAACTATAAAAACCTATAGGATATAACAAAAGCAGTACCAAGAGAAAAATTTATAGCAATAAATGCCTACAACAAAAAAGTAGAAAAGCTTCAAATAAACATCCTAACAATGCATCTCAAAGAACTAGACAAACAAGGGCAAACCAAATCCAAAACTAGTAGAAGAAAAGAAATAATAAACATCAGAGCAAAAATAAATGAAATTGAAACCAAGAAAGTACAAAAGATCAATAAAACAAAAAGTTGGTTTCTTGAAAAGATAAACAAAATTGACACACCTTTAGCCAGACTAACCATGAAAAAAAGAGAGAAGACTCAAATAAAATCAGAGATGAAAAAAGGAGACATTATAACTGATACTGCAGAAATCCAAAGGATCTACTAGAGACTACTATGAGCAACCATATGCCAATAAATTGGAAAACCTAGAAGAAATGGATAAATTCCTAGACACAACCTACCAAGATTTAACCAGGAAGAAATCCAAAATCTGAATAAACCAATAATGAGTAACAACATAAAAGCAGTAACAAAATTTTCCCATCAAAGAAAAGCCCAGACCTGATGATTTCACTGCTGAATTCTACCAAGCATTCAAAGAAGAACTAATACCAATGCTACTTAAACTATTCCAAAAAATTGAGGAGCAGAGAATAATCCCAAGCTCATTCTATGAGGCCTGTATCACTTTGATACAAAACCAAAGACACAACGAAAAGAGAAATTTATAGGCCAATATCTCTGATGAACATAGATGCAAAAATCCTCAACAAAATACTAGCACACTGAATTCAACAGCACATTGAAAAGTTTATTCATCATGATCAAGTGGTATTCATCCCAGGGATGCAAGTAGTGTTCAACATATGCAAATCAATCTATGTGATAGATCATATCAACAGAACAAAGAATGAAAACCACATGATCATTTCAATTGATGCCGAAAAAGCATTTGATAAAATTCAACATCCCTTCATGATAAAAACTCTCAAAAAACTGGGTATAGTAGGAACTTACCTCAACATGATAAAAGCCTTATATGATAGACCCACAGCTAGTATCATACTGAATGGGAAAAAACTGAAGGTCTTTCCTCTAAGATCTGGAGCAAGACAAAGATGCCCACTTTTATCACTGCTATTCAACATAACACTGGAAGTTGTAGTTAGAGCAATCAAACAAGAAAAGGAAATAAAGGGCATCCAAATTTTAAAGGAAGAAGTCAAATTGTACTTGTTTGCAGACAACATGATCTTATATCTAGAGAAACCTAACGACTCTACCAAAAAAAAAAAAAAAAAAAAGATTAGAACTGATAAAGAAATTCAGTAAAGTTGCAGGATACAATATCAACATAATAAAAATTAGTAGCATTTCTATATGCCAATAATAATCAATCTAAAAAAGAAACCAGGAAAGTAATCCCATTTACAATAGCAATGAATAAAATAAAATACCTAGGAATAAACTTAACCAAAGAATTGAAACATCCCTATAGTGAAAACTATAAAACACTGATGAAAGAAAGAAGAGGACACACTAAAAAAGGAAAGATATTCCATGCTCATTGATTGGAAGAATCAATATTCTTAAAATGTCCATACTACCCAAAGAATCTACAGATTCAATGTAATTCCCATCAAAATACCAATGACATACTTCACAGATAGAAAAAAATCCTCAAATTTATATGGAATCACAAAGACCCAGAATAGCCAAAGCCATCCTGGGTAAAAAGAACAAAACTTGAGGAATCACATTACCCGACTTCAAATTATACTACTGTGGTATCCAAAACAGCATGGTACTGGCATAAAAACTGACACATAGACCAATGGAATAGAAGAGAGAAGCCAGAAATAAATCCACAGATCTACGGAGAACTTACCTTTAACAAAGTTGTCAAGAACATACAGTGGGGAAAGGACAATTTATTCAATGAATGATGCTAGGAAAACTGGATACCCATATGCAGAAGAATGAAACTAGACCCTTATCTCTTGCCATACACAAAAATCAAATAAAATGGATAAAAGACTTAAATCTAAGACCTGAAACTACGAAACTACTAAAAGAAAACATCAGGGAAATGCTTCAGGACATTGATATTGGTCTGGGCAATGACTTCTTGAGTAATACCCTCAAAGCACAGGCAACCAAAACAAAATTGGACAAATGGGATCACATCAAACTAAAAAGCTTCTGCACAGTGGAGGAAACAGTCAACAAAGTGAAGAGACAACCCATAGACTGGGAGAAAATATTTGCAAACTACCCAAATAGTACTTTTTTAAACTACTCTAAAAAAGGATTAATAGCTAGAATATATAAGGAGCTCTACCAACTCAATAGGAAAAAATCAAATAATCCAATTTAAAAATGGGCAAAGGATCTTAATAGATATTTTTCAAAAGAAGACATACAAGAGGCCAACAGATATATGAAAAAATACTCAATATCATCAGTCATCAGAGAAATGCAAATCAAAACTACAATGAGGTATCTTCTCACTCTAGTTAAAATGGCTTTTATCAAAAAGACAGGCAATAACGAATGCTAGAAAGGATGTGGAGAAAGGGCAACCCTTGTACACTGTTGGTGGGAATGTAAATTAGTGCAATCCCTGTGGAAGACAATATGGAAATTCCTTAAAATACTAAAAATAGAACTGCCATATGACCTAGCAATCCCAGTGCTGGGTATATATCCAAAGGAGGGGAATTCAGTATATTGAAAAGATATCTACACTCCCCTGTTTATTGCAGCACTATTCACAATAGCTAACATATGGAATCAACCTAAGTTTCCATCAATGGATGAATGGATAAAGAAATTGTGATACATATACAAAATGGAATATTATATAGCCACAAAAAGAATAAAATCCTGCCATTTGCAACAACATGGATGGAACTGGAGAACATCATGTTAAATGAAATAAGCCAAGCACAGAAAGACAACTCTCACATGTTCTCACCCATATGTGGGAGCTAAATATTAAAAAAAAAACATTGATCCATGGAGACAGAGAGTAAATGATGGTTACCTGAGGCTGGGAAAGGTAGCAGACGGAGGGGAATAAAGTGGAGATAGTTAATAGTTGCAAAAATATAGTTTAGACAAAATGACCAATATTTGACAGTATAGAAAAGTGACTATAATCAACAATAAGTTGTGGTATACTTTAATATAACTAATAGAGTAGAACTGGAATGTTCCTAACACATGGAAATGATAAATTTCTGAAGTGATGGATACCCCAATTACCTGGATTTGATTAATTCATATTGTATGCCTATATCAAAAGTCACACGAACTCTATAAAGATATATGACTATTATGTACCCATAATGATTACAAAAAAACTCTGTTAGACGTTCCTATTCTACGCTTTAGACAGATCTGCCTTAAAAATTATTGGTTAACTCTCCCATTTAGACACTAGACTTCTACCATGCCGGAGGTGCACTTTCTCTGCTTTACTCCTCCTCCGCATCCAGATTATGCTTTCTGTCTATTTCTGAGGCTGGGTCATCTAGACATTCCTTTGCATTGTCTTAGATGATTCAAGTCAAGACTTGTGGCTTCAAGTTTATAATCAAACGTGTCCACTTAGGTGTGTCCCTAAACAAAGATGATTTTCTCCTGAGAAAAATTCTGCTAGTAACGCAATATTTTTTTTTTCTTTTACTATGACTGGAGAACATAAATCATGAAAGCTATAAAATGGTCCCAATCTATGTGTTTGGGTGTTGAGATTGTGGGTGATTATTTTCTTTTGTTAGGACTTTTTTATCTTCAAAATTTTCTGTAATGATTATGTATTACTTTGGAACTAGAAAAAGTAAATAAACATATTAATCACAACAAGTACAAATAAAAGGAAAATTATTAAAATTGATCGGTATATATAGGTACTTCTTTATGTTTTGATATGTTAGTATGTCCTTTACATTTAAAATCTAAGTTCCTAAAAGAAGCCAATTTTTAAGTAAGTTCTTTATAAGGACCTAATGCAGTGTGGCTCTCTGATAAATGTGAAATGATGTCTACTTGATTCACTTCCTTAGCTGACCTGCTGGCACTGATCCAAGACATTAAGCCGTTTTATGGGGAAACTTGATGGGTACAAGTTATTGCCCCATTATCAGTGTAGGACACAATAAAATACCCTTCAGTTAAGCCCTTGGGAATAAAACCTGGAAAGCAAGAATAACTTGAAAGGGAAGGAACTAACGTGATCAAAATGGGCACCAAAAGTACTGCAAATGCACAAATATTAGAGAAAGATGTGATGAGACACAGCTAAGATAATGACTATGGAACACTGGCCTTTTTGGCCAATTTTTTTTCCCTACTTCCTCACTTCTACTATTACTTTGCTAGATCAACAATTCAGTTTGGACCAGCTGCTCGTGTGATAAAGCTTTAAATAAGGATATAGAAATAACTGAGACAAATGATGGAGTTATCCTTTACCATAATATATTTTCACAATGCCTAACAGTCCCCCATTTAATCAAGAGATTGGCAGGTCAGGGAACAAGTTGGTAATTTGCAGATGAGATGTAATAAAAATGTTATAATTCATGGGTGAGACACCCAGACTACATTTTGTATTATGAGTTTCACTTGACTTATAACTCTTTCTAGAATTTAAACTGTCATATCCGACCATATGCGTTGACTTTTATAGTGATTTAATGAGTTGTTTGGTGAAAATAAATGTTGACAAAGTTACAAAATTTTCTGACTCTTCTTTTTCTTTTTTTGGTGGTTGTTCTCCCTTTGGATACTAGAGCTGGCTGTCTTACAATAGCCCAAGAGTTTCTTTTTCCCTGTAATCCACGGCCAGGATCTTGGTCCTTGGATAAATTTTGCTCATTTTTCATGCTTGATCTTGGTGGATGGATCATGACAAAAAGAACCTAGCAAAACATATTGATTAACCCCTGGTGATAGCAAGATAATGGTATAAATTTTGGAACTAAGAGACCCAAAGCTCTTATATATGAAGTGCTAGCTGATTCCTCAGAAAAGTGCTTCACCTTCAGGATGTGGTTTGGCTTCATCTTAGTTTTTCTGAGGGGCCATTTTGCAGCAATTCAGATAGCTGGTCATGATGCTGGATTTGAAGGGTGAATGATTACCTTGTAAGGACAAGCTTAATTCCCATGGAAGCTCATAGGAGATGCTCAGCTATAGTGATGGATGATGTTAGTACTGAAAGAAATGAAATAATGCCAAGTTGTAGTAGTAGTAGTAGCATAGCAAAGAATCTTGTCAAATGAGCTGTAATTTGAGCAGGCACACATTTTATACTCATTAAGAAAAGCAAGGAACAACTAATTGGCATATTATGCACTCTCTAATTGGTTCAGCTAACTGTCGGTTATGGCATAAGGGAATAAATGGGGGAATCCTGTTTTGGGATTTGCCCGGGCCAGAGAGACCTCATGAAATTTCCCTACATGATAAAAATGATTAGATGCAGCACCATTTAGCAAACATAATAAGGAAATAACCCATAATCTATAAAGAGCTGCCTAACCATCCTGGCTGTGTGGTCAATGAGCCGGCATGAGCGTAAAACACCCTGGGAATGAGTGATCTGATGTGTGGGAGGGAATGACTTCCTTTAGGGCACCTAGTAGCTTGCAGAGTGATTTACACTCTTGTCCTCCAAGCAGCCATTTACCTCACAGGGGTGACATTTTTCTCACCCATGAGTTTCACCTCGGCTGCTACTGTTATCTGCTTATGTAAAGGGATGTGAAAATTGGAGGGAATTACCTAGATTGTATGAACCCCTAAAACACTTTTTCTTCAATTGCCCCAATATTTCAGTCAAATGGTTTTTTGGCCTATGTGATAATTTCTTTAATTTGCATTTTACTTTGAATATGTGGCCTAGGCTGTGTCACAGGAGGGAAAAGTATTAAATTTGTCAAAAGAAATGTTTTCCAAAGTGTTTTAGAGACGACCCATAATGCTATATTAAAAAAAATTTTGCTTGTGAAATGTAGCCCAATGATAATTGATGCATTTTTATCCTTTAACATTTATTATTTAAGCTCAGGTTTTAATATTTAAATCCATAAACATGGCTTATTATCTGAATGCTAAAAAAATGAAGTTAGATATTTTTAACATCAGAACTGGACCACTTTTTCCCACCTCTGCTGCTAATACCTTGTTCAAGGTACCGTCATCACACTTGGATTATTTCAGGAGTTTCCAAACTGGTCTCCCACTTCCACCCTATATCTGGCTGCTGTGCTTCTATTTTCCATACAGTGGCCAGAGTTATCCTACTAGGACACAAATTAATTTTGCCATTTTCCTACTAAAAACTCTTCAATCACTTTCCATCTCACTCAGAACAGTCTATGGTTCTCATGATGGCTAAGGGCCCTGCAAGATTGGCCCCCAGTAACCTCTCTGTCCTCTTTTTGAGTCCTTGTCACTCTCTAACCACACTGGCTTTCTGGTCATTCCCTGACCACATGAGGAACTCTCTGGAGTGCTCTTGCCCTATTATCTGCATGGCCCAATGGACTAGTTCCTCCAGAATCTTTGCTCAAATGGCCCCTGATCAGAGAAGGCTCCTGTGGCCACTCCACAAAATAGCTGGTGTGCTCAATACCATCCATACCTTTTCCTTTCTCTAAGTCTTCTTCATAGAAGTTATTACCTGATATTTCCCATATTTATCTCTTGATTTGTTTGTTGTCAGGCTCCTCCAGCCCCCAAGGATATGCATGAGGTCAGAGACTTATTTTTGTTTGTCATGGCAGATTAAATTTTCTAAAATGGCCACAACAAGATCTCCCATTGTCTTATTAGAACGTGACATTGATACTGTTCCCATTGAGAGGTGAGGGGTCTATGCTTCTTTTGCCTCTTTGCTTTGAATCTTGGATGGCCTGTGACTATTGGCAGAATCAATGCTATGTGATTTCCAAGGCTAAATCATAAAAGGCAATATAGCTTCCTCCTGGTCCTCTTGGGACTCTCAGTCTTGGAACTCAGCCACTGTGCTGTGAGAAACCCAGGCTACACAAAGAGGCTATGTTTAATTGCCCTGGGTGAGGTCCTAGTCAACAGCCAGCATCAATTGTCAGATGTGTGATTGAGGAAGACTTCGCAATGACTCCAGGCCCCTGTTACCATCTGGCTGCAACTGTATCAAAGACCCCAAGAGACAGCTACATAGGTAAGCCTAGACAGTCCAACCCAAGAACTATGAGGCATAATAATAAAATAGTTGTTATGTTTGAAGCCACTAAAATTTGAAATATTTATTTAGCAGCAATGAATATCCAGAACACTGCTGTGTTCCCAAGAGCCTAGAATAGTGCCTGAAACATACTTCTTCAATAAATATTTTCTGAATAGACAAATGATACAAAACTTTGGAGATAAAAATATACTGGTTTCTTGATGGAAACATCTTTCAATCTTCTCTAATTGAATGGCAACTCTTGATTAATTTATTTACATATTTTACAGCTCCTTGTATATTAAAAAATTTCAAGTTGGCAGTGCTCTTGGAATTTTTAAATACATATATAAGTAAACAGTAGACTACTCACAAGATCTGAGTAAAGGAAGGCAAACTTAAGATGAAGGTTAAACATTTTTATTTCTATTTTTGTTCATTTACTATACAGAAAGATCTTCAACAGAGAGACTGTTATCAAATCTATAAAAAGGCTTTGCTGTGAAAGAGGTTGAGGTCCTGATATTACCTGTTGATTGTCTTTATCCTTGCTGTATTCCTTCCCAATTGTAACTGCTAATCAATCATGACTCACACAGAGAATAGGAAAGTCTTAGCCTCACCTAGTTTACATTTTATGCTATTACTATAGCAGCATTTCAGGCAAAAGCAAAAAGCAAAACAAAAAGAAAAATCAGTTTTCAAAGTCACCGTAACTTGCATGAAGTAAAATATTTTAAAATGGATTCTTTAGTGGGTAGTTCAAGCCATTCACATTTATTGAAGAATTGGTAAGTGAGGCAGATTTCTGTTCATCCTGTAGACTTGAACTTTGTTGCTTTGTTTTCTGTGTTGAGCCATTGTGGCATCTACAATGACCTTAGATTTTAGATCATTTTACACTAGTGAGTGTCTGTTGTGCTGATCTGTGTGTAACGCTGTTCTGAGTACTTCTTGGAGGGCAGGTCTTGTCTTGATGGAGAAAATATTTGCATGCTACACATCCAATAAAGGGCTGATAACTAGAATCTATATAGAACTCAGGAAAATCAACAAGAAAAAATCAAACAACACCATTAAAAAGTGGGAAAAGGATATGAACATAAACTTTTAAAAAGAAGACAGACTATTTCATTCATGTGAATATTTCAAAAAAAAAAAAAGAAGACAGACTAATGGCTAGCAAACATATGAAAAATTGCTCAACATCTATTATCATCAGGGAAATGCAA